>VXAY01003532.1:172780-197762 GCA_013399855.1 Oxyruncus cristatus | reverse complement strand
AAAAAAAAAAAAAAATTAAAATATTAGGAAGTGCCTCCAAGTTTTTCAGTGGTTGAAATAGCTATCTCCACTCAACCTAAGATAACTACAGAATTCACAATTCCATTGGAAAACAAAAGAAAAGGCACACCAAAAGAGTCTTTTTAAGACAGTTGATTTTATACTAAAATATTTTAGTAGCAACATCTTGAAATTTTTCATCAACAGCAGAAAACCCCTGCAGGTAACTAATGAGACTGCCTGCAAGAAATTAACAGTGAAACTAAATTTAACTGTTCACACTTAAATACCTCTGCTAATAAATAAACAAAAGAATTAAGAAAGATAATAAATGTCTGAGCATTTATTAACTGAGAGGAAGGCAAAGCATCACAGTACCAGGGCAGGATGGGGAGAGGCCCCACCTTCCAGATGCTGTGTGGGCATTTCAGTGGGACCATGCAATGAAACCCCATTTCTCCCTTTTGAGAGGGGCAGTCACACTACTAGGCATTACTGCAAAGATGGGTAACACCCACCTGGAAAAACAGCAGATTTTTACATCACAGCAGACCTGTTTACAGATGCAGCAATGACACCTTTTGGTGTTGTTTGTTACATTTGACAGGCAGCAGCATAAACAGTGGCAGAGTGGTTTCTGCACTGTCTCATCCTCTGCCTACAGGTATCTTAGTCAGGGACACAGTTCAGCTCATATAAACAGAGCTCAGAAATACCAGGTAAAGATAAAAAATATCACTATATATGTACCCTACCACTCTCGAGTCTGTGCATTAGTTTGGTCACACTATGAAGAAAAAGTGTCCCTCTCAGAGCAGGACTTCCACTTGCAAATGCAGCACAGAGACACCAGTCGAGATGAGCAGATTCCCCAGCTCAGGGCTTTCTGGTCCTTGTGTGCCTCACTATCCCTATCAAGCCTAATATTCATGCTCCAGCTCATCCTACAGGAGCTCAACAGCCAATCCAAGGGTGCAGGCTGACTAACTCAACTCCAGAAAAATTACCACCACCACTCAAAATCAGGGCTTGTAATCAGTTTGCTATCATCAGCATAAAGGCATCCCCTCCCCAAAGCAGACATGGACAAGATCTGCATCCCTTGGATTATATCCATCCTATTTATTACTCTTTAAACTATTTTTAACCCTTCTGCTGCTTTCTTAAAAGTAAGTACCTCCAGTCCTTTTCCTGTTCTCAGCTGTATCATTTAGATAACATAATGCCTGTAATAAAAAATTTTGTCTCTTTCCTTCATGATTTTATTTTTAAATAAATGTACAAAGCAAGAAGCAGGGATCCTGGAAGCCAAGACAATGCAGCAATGCAAAAGCAATGAGATATTCACCTCAGGGAAATTGCTGTCTACTGAAACAAGACACAAGCTTCTTTTTGTGGTCATCAAAGAATTAACTGGAGAACATGCCAATAATTTATAAAGAAGCATAAAGTATGGGAGGAGGGGAAGACCTACTAGATTCTGTGCTGCAGAAAGGCAGAAGACAATGATGGACAAAAAGCAGAAATTTTTACTCCAGGTCCAATGTTTCTTAGAATAATTACAGATGGACAACTCACAGTTGGAAAAACTTCTACGTATTCCTCCCATTGATTTCACTGGGATCTGTAGATGCACAGTATTTGAAATAAGAGTCCCAGCATCCTGATGCTCCAGTTTTAACTTTGTGCAGAAAGAGAAATGTGAATATCAAGCATTCCTATTAACTAGGAGAGGGAAAGTAAGTGTTCAAGTATTTAAATACAGAAAGATGTTGCCAGCATGCATTTGGTGTTATTAATGCCCTCACTACTAAAATGTGAACCAAACGAAACAAAGAGGTAGGTGGCTGCAAGGAAGGACAGTCTTTCTTGGCGTGAGTTGGCTCTCTGTGTTGGGAGTTTTTTTGAGTTACCCCCGGTGATGGCAGCATCAGCACGGTAACGCCTTCATGTGCTCAAGGAGGACTTAAATTGACTGCATGTAGCCTTTAACTCCAAGTTCACCCTGCTGTATATATATTCAGGCAACCTTTGCTTTCCTCCAGGTCTCCCATGATTACAAACAAACTTGCAGTTTTCAAATATTTCCCTTCCTGGTTCCTGTCTCTTTTTTCATATACAGTACAAGTGCTTCTTTGGTCCTACCTCTTGCAGATGGACTTCTCTCCTTTCCCCCAGCCCTCTCCAACGAATTCGTCAGCAAAAGCCAAAAAAAAAAAAAAAAATCTTTCACAACTGTTTTTCTCACGAATTTTGTCCAAAGGCTATAGACGTTTCTGGTCCACTTCAAAGTGTTGCTGGCAGGGCCATAACTGAACCTTCTTCCCTCTTCAGTACAGGCGTTACCGGAAGGATGATTATCCTTCTTGGCCTTGTTATTCCTTGCCTCTGGCTACAACATCCTACCCTTCTCCGTTTGGGAGCTAACCTACTTGCTCATCAGGTTCTTCCCCATTCCTGCTACTGCTGACATTTTCCAAAGCTTCTCCTAGAGCGACCACTTGTTTACCTCATCCCAAAGAAATCCTTCTTCCATGTTGGCTCCAACCCATTCTCAGCAGACGGTCTGCCCCCTTTGCAAGCAATGTCCCCACAGCCCTGCAGGGAGAGCCATGCACAAGCTCCCTCCCCATGTCCCCCCTACCACGGAGGGAAGCGCTGCCACTTCTATGAGACGCAACAGCTCGACTTCCAGTAGTCTCCAAGTGCAGGTGAAAAATCAACATGTTTCTCATTTTAAGATCAAAAAACACGTTTAAGATGACAAACGCATAACGTCCAAACCTGTTACTGATTTCACTGTCAGCGATGGCATCTATTTTTAAAAAATAAATAAATAAATAAAATTTTGAGAAGCCCCCACCTCAGCTACCTACTTGTTCTTCAAGTATACTCCATTTTACAAGCAACGGCAGTTCTTATAAATCTTCTTAAACCACGGTTTGAAACCCAGGCTAGAGGATGGAGAGAGCAGAGGATCACTCAAAATAAAGAGAAAATGGTGAAAATGAGAAAGCCAAAGGTCACGGAAGGCAATTGAACGCCGACCTCCCTGATAAAATGCACAATTTCTCCTAACAGTTTTTGAGCTTCCCCATGCTGTTTTTTCCCCAAAAATTGTTCACCTTACAGTAAAACAAGCAACACCTGAATGCAATGTAATTGAAAGAGATACTCCTAATAAATGTTCCCTGAAAGAATTCCTTCTTCTGACTAATTTCTGGTATATATTTTTACAATGCAAGGTAGCCCTATTTCTTTCACTCAGATACCAGCACCTAATGAGCAGAGATATTTTAAATAATTCACAGTAAAATTCTATGTTCAACATCAACCATGCAGAATATAAAAGATTTTAGAGCAGTCTGTTTTAAAGCTGGGAGTTGCTAATTTGAATACTTCATTTCAAACCACTATTAACTCCAAGATGTTCAAAGCCCACTTGTATCAGCCTGGCAACGCTGGCACAGCAAGAGTTCCAAGAACCTCAAATTTGTGCAAATGTCTAAGCGAATACTCTGAGAAATTAAAAACTTCAAGGAAGTGAGTATAAACTAGAAATTTTAGGATTTACCTAATGTGAACTTTCACGCTAGCAAGGCCTGACCAGGCAAGTTCTGTGCACATTAAATGTACTTGTTTTTTTGTCCTGAATGCCCAGTGCACCAACCCAACCTCTTCACGGGTTTTGCAGGTGGCAAAGCATCTTTCACCCTTCAACATTTGGCTGAACCAATGGGTTCTCTGGTACTTGACCACTAACTCACCACATCCAGATTTACTGTTTCATGGTAACTGCTTTTCATGATGTTTTGTATTTGTTCACACTACCCAGAGATAAACTGCTGTAAATTCCCACTTTGATTCACAGAAACAAGATCTCCCAGCAGTGAATCATCTTTTTAAAGGATAAGAGCAGCTCCAAATTCAAAAATTAATGCTGTTACCATCACATAAGCAGATCCTCTGGCTTCACAACACACAACAATACCGTACCTGAATTTCAGTACATGCAAATATAAGCATCAGTGTTCACCAAGGCAGACCAGGAAAATGCCAAACGGAAACTGAGGAAGAACTGGCTCATAGGGCCCACCTGCACTGAGAAGCAGATTTGCTTTAAAATACCCACTCTGTTCCCCAGTGCCCACCAGCACACACACTTCATCTAACCCACAAGACAAACACATACTTCAACACCGTGGGGAAAAACACTGGGAAAAAATAATAATAATAAACCAGTGATACACAGGAGGGGAATTATGAAGGATTTTATGTTCCAGATTCTGTAACTTCAACACAAAAGAGCTCTGGCAGTTCAAACTGTTTCAGCAGGGATAGGCTTGCAGCCCTGAAAAAATTCTGAGTATTTTGCTGAGCAACGGCAAGCAATAAATATTATAACAATAGGGATTATAAAAATTCAGTTCAAGAATAACACAGTTCAGGAATACCACAGCAGAGGTACAAAACTCCTGATATCTGTCCATCCTGAAGTGGAAATGTTACACTTCAAGACTGTGAATTTCACTTCTCAGTACTTTCGAATTCAACATACTGTGACAACTTGTCTGTGTGTGACAGTATTCATGCTATGAAATATTTCCTCATTAAACTCTTATAAAGAACTGTAAAAAGTTTTACTGCCAGATTTACCAACATTGCCAAGCTGTTAACTTCAACTTTACTCCAAAACAATGCAAGTAACTGCTTGCAACATTTTAGACCTGCTCTTCTTTGCAACAGTTTGTAGATTAGGGTTACCTGACACTGACTACATGCATAAGGGCATTCCACTTAGAAAAAGTTCATTTTTTAAATGACATTATATAAATTGCAAAACAATACACATTGTTTCCCCCAACACACTATATAACAACTCCCTACTTGCAAGAACAACTGTTTTCTTCTTTTACCTGTCAATTAGAGTTACAAAATATTTACAGTAGAAGGAACAATTGCCCTGATTCCTTTTCAAACAACTTCTAGATTTGCTACAACATGCCTATGTATCTGATTGACACCACTTTTCACTACACTGGAGTGGTTATACAACCCTGGCACTTCTCTTGCACGTTTTCCAGGGTTCCCAATATTTGTTCATCACATCTCATATATAAGAGTATGTGCAAAATCCATTTGCCTCTACCTGATCACCACTCAGCTATCTGGTTTCAAAGTTGCAGGAATAGCAGGGATGCTGATCTTGAAACACATTTCATTTCACTACATTATTTGCTTGAAATAACCAATTTAAATTATTTCCTCTAGCATGTAACAAAGTCAGTGTGAAGTTTTCTGCAACTAGGTTGCAACTAAATTTTTCCCCCTTTGCTGCACAAAAATAAATTACAGACATGAACAGGGTCTTATGTTCCTTTTTTTAAACCTGTGGGTTTGGAGAGTTTATCTGAGCTTATTTAGAAAAAAATATGTATGATTTTTCTAAATATTTTGATTCGTAAGTTGCTGACCTTAAATAAAACCCATCAAATTATTGGTGGGATAGGAGTAAATACCTTAACTGGGAGGAGCCAAGGTGTGACCATCCTTCCTCCCAGGAACAGATGCAAAGAAGCGTCTCTCAACATGGTTCAGCTCCATAAAGTTAAATAGTCCCCAGAGCACAGGAAAGTCTGTACTTCAGCAATGAGTTAATAAATACATATAATCTCATACAGACATTGACCAGTTCTCACAACATCCTGCAAGGCATCAACATTCTCATCCCAAGTAAAGAAAGTGCAACCTGTGGCAACACAATGAACTAGCAGCAGAGATTTTCAAGGAGGTAGCTTGAGTTTTTTCCATGCGTATGCTTATTTTTACACATAACAGCCACTCAGCAAAATCACACACTCCTCTAAAAGGGCACCTGTGATAAATCGACATATGTAATGGATGGGATCCACTTGAGCAACCTGGACAGTCCACACTGGAAACACATGTGCCAAAGTAATTGTAGCATGCTCCATCCAGATCCCGAACTATAAAAATTGAGCTATTTCACATGGCTACTTCAAGACAAGGTGAATCACATCTTAAAATCATTTAGTTCCCTGCACTGCCTCTAAACCTACGTAGACTCCAACCTTGCAGATTACCAGTTGGGCTCAGTGAACTCTACACATCAAACTTAGCTGAGGTGAGGGAAGTGAAGATTAACCTATGAGGATATCAATTTGTATTATAAATAAGAGCTGCAAATAGAGATTTGTGTAGAGTCTCTGTGTAAAGCAACAGCATTTAATATAAGAAATTAGGCTACAAAAGTGTCTTAAACTATCCACAAGAAGCTGACGGTTTACACAGACCAACCTGGGTAACTCTTCCAAACTGGGTTTTAATTCTCAACATGAAATATGAAACAAAAACAAGGGTAAGGGTTTTGAAGATGGCAGCATGCACATCTGGTGATGTGCAACAGCTCTCACACATTCTGACATTAAATATCATAGTGGCAAACACTCTCTATGGCTAAATCCTGGCAGGTATGAGTCTTTTTCAATGAAAAAAATTCAACATCTTTATTCTCCTTGTTGAAACAAATGTGACCTTTTTCTTCCTCCTCACAGAAACCTTGGTACACACTCTCAGCTCAGTGTGAGTGTCCAAGTTCAACATATCTCCCAATACAGGCCTGAAGCTTCAACACAGCCTTGTTGTGCTCAGAGTCCACACACACACACACTCAATCACACGAAACAACTGCCTAATGCGGGTTATCTTCCTTGCTGATTAACTATTCCATTTATTGTTGGCTTCTGATTGCAAAGATACACCTTTAACCAGCAGAGACACTGGGTTTGGTTTCTTTCACCATGATTCACATTTTTTATTATGAAAGTTCACAGCACTCACTAGTGTCTGGCATCATTTCATTAAACAGAGATACTATTCATTACAAGATGCCAATAGCACCAAATCACCCCAAAATTAAACTTCATGTTCAACCCAAACTTTTACAGTGGAACAGACGGACTTCTGAATAACTGAGCATTTCCACATGCCACCACTGAAGAGAAACGGTCCCCATATGCAGGCTCTCTGTCACAGGAAAGCTTTTATACACATTTCAGTGGGCCACTCTAAACACATTCTAGAAACACTGGGGGTTTTCGAGAACAAAACGCAAATTCTTTCTTCATAAGACAGCAACTAAACTCTGTTTCAGAACAATCTTTGTATGTGTGCGCAAGTGTGAGAATGACAATGAGAGAAATACCAAAATAAATAAAACCCCATAAAAGTTCAACCTCTGAACAAAAATTAAGCAACACTTTAAGTAACTCCTCAAAATGTCAGTATCCTGAGTCTCAGGATATTCACTTAACTCCTTAATTATGGACTCTGTTCCTGTAACTGAAACCCAATAAAATTCAATCCTGTGATTATCCAGAGCTCAAATAAAGATAGCAAGATTGCATCTGAAGATAAGCAATTGCAAGATCAAATGTAGTCTCTTACATGTTACCCTTTTCCTCTTCAGTTTTTCATATCACTGATATTTAATTCAAAATATTTATCAGAACAGGAAGGACAAATGTCATCACAGAGCCTGTAATTATCCACAGGTAAAGAAGAATTTGATTCATGGGGACCGCAAGTGCCACCAGAAAAAAATCAAAGAAAATCCACTCCTGAAAACCCAAGAACCATCACTCTGGTTTCAACATAATGCAAGGCTGAAAAGTGACGTTCTATATTCAGAGTGGAACTATAGTGCACACTCTCAATAGCAAGAAAATCACTCAGCAGAGCATTTACTTATAAATGGTTTCAGCTTCACTAGGCATCCTTCAAACCCCAGCAGAGCCAACTCTGGCAATCCCTTTGACAATCAATCAGAAGGGGCTGTCACTCAGGTACATGGGGTGACTTCAGGAAGAGTAACGACATGAAGTCAGGCTAACAAAGCAGTTCTCTCTGTCCCTAGATGTCACAGTCACCCACGTAGCAATTCCCTCCACAGGTACTACTGCAGAGTGACCCAAGCAAGTGACACCAGTGACATTCACCACTTCCAAACAGCAGGATTACAAACATGAACAGTCCTTCTGTCTCTCCTTCCCACCCCCAGTGCCTGCTGTCTCTGCGCACCAGTAATCCCCAGTGATCCAGTCATACCCACAGCACCAGCCTTGATCAGAGCCAGGAACTGCACAGGGCCACCCTTGGGAACAAGGCCACCCTTGGGAACAAGGCCACCCCTGCTCATGCTCTGCACTGTGGAGACTTCAAGACACAACACATATCCAACTGCGGGGCTGCTACCCGAAAAAACTGCAAGTCATAGAATGCTAAATGTGTATTGTTAAGATTTCAGCTCCAGAATTCGACAAGTAGTTTTACCGGCACGTCCCTCTGCCTGAACAGATTTTCAGGTGCTTCTACCCAAATGTGGCCCTAATCACATAACACACCACAACAAAGCAACTGTCAGCCTGAGGGGACTGGTACTGTATGTGCTCTTCCCGAGACTCAAAAGTCAGTTTATATTTACTAAGCATGGCATTCTCACCGAGTACAGCAAAAGTTGGAGCGAGATAATTGGGGTTTTTTTAGATGCTCTACCTTCCAGATTTCATAGGTAAATATATGAAATTCCAGACACACAGCAGATTGCTTTCCCCATTCATTCATACACATGGGTACTCCCCGATGCTTGCAAAGTTTTTACACTTTGTAGATGAGATATGCGGGAAAATGTGAATAAGCTTTTGAAAACAGAAATGCAGATAAGGTATTTCAGTGGCCAGTGCAGTTGGGATGACTCCTATTTATTCTTTTGTATGCATTTCAGGTAAATGTTAATAACCATGTCCATGCTCTGTGCGAGTCCAATAAAAGGGAGGTGCTGCAAAAAGACAGATTGAACAGTTTGCCCTGGACTGATAAAGCAGCAAGCAAATACCACAACCGTACGGAAGCGTGCTTGGTTTGTGAAAGCACAGTCTACCCTTGTTAGTTCTACAGCTACAATCAATTCCAGAGGAGGAAAAGAAGGAGAGGGATTAAAAAAAGAACATTTCCCTTTCCATCTGGAAACATAAGATTCAAAAAGTGTCCTTCAGGGTTTCTGATCCTCAGGATATGCTTTTCTCTTAGGAAACAAGTTCAGTTCACTCAGAGTACAGTCATGTTTGAGCAATCCGTAAATCAATGAACATACCCGATTTGATAGGCTTTGTACTCCAATGAAAAGTATATAGTTGTATAATACAGACAACTATCTATTTACATATTTAACTACATTATTCCCCCTCCTTCACATTGCTCATTTGGTGGTTTTTTTCCTAACATTGATTTCTATATGCAGCTTGCTTGGCAATAAGCTCATCCAATGCATTTTCTGCTTCTGTTGTTGATGAAATGCTGACTATACATCCTCTTAACATTAGTAAAAGTGTTTACATGAAAAAAGCTTCACTAAATGTTAAAAAATACACATTATTTTTAAGTTATTTAATGGTGTACAAACTCAATATAAATGCAACCTGGGATAGAACAGACACAGAAATATCCTTTTAAGTCATTATAAGAGCAATCTCCATTTGGAAACATATCCCACTTACAAAGTACAGGGCAAACAGAAAAAGCAACATCTGAACTGGCAGAGCCCTATCACCACGTACTCATTCATCACCACACATCACAATTCAATTGCTTCCAATAAAACTCTACTTTTTGTTAAAAGTCCTGACTCAGTAGCATTTGCAGGATTGCCATGACAGTATTGCTGGTAGCTTACAAATCTGTCCATCTGCATCCTCCTCACACGGCGAGGTCAGGCGTATGAGAACAGTGCAGAATGGAAGAGCAGGAGAGAGTCCAGACCAAGAGTGTGCTGCTGTGATCATTCCTGCACACCAGCCACCCTTTTTGTTTTGCTATCGCGCGCCTGAAGGAACAGCTCATCTAATCAGGATGTGAGATTAATAAGACCATACAGAATTTCCCGATTACTTTTCGGGCATAGGGAATAGCCCGAGTTTAAGACAGCAAAAAGTAAGTTCAAAGACAGCCTAAAAGACAATCAGAGGACAGCAAAAAAAATTATGTATAGCTTTATTTTCCCCAGTATCATTATTTCTTTCCATAGCATCATCATATAACTCAGTAATGCATGAGGACAGGAAACCTTCTAAACAGAGCCTTTGATGTGCATAGAGCACATACAAGGAAAGGGGGCATTGTTGTCGTGCAACAGTCAATTGCAAGAATAAAAAACAAAACCAGGAAAAAAACAACAGAGGCTAGAAAATAGTATAACAGAATTAATTTTCAAGCAAAACCCAGGAACAGAGATGCCATTGAACAGGTCAGGAACGGTGGTTTCCAAAGGCAGTAAAGGAAGGAAAGCATCAGCACTGTTACCTTCAGGATGGTTCAATGTAAATACAAGCAGCTTTTTTTTTTTTTTTCCTCAGGGGCTTTCTACTGGAGAGAGCTGTCTAGAATAAGAGGGATATGCCAAACCAAGGAAGAGACACAAAATAATGCACATAAATCATTTGAGATATATGGCACAAGATTTTGTTTAAATCTCTCAGGCTATCCAGTTTCAAGAAATTACTCTGCACTGCCTAATAACAGCATGTTTATCAAAGGTGCACAGAGTCACTTGAAAATACAAATTCTAGAGGTAAAAGATGAACAACAGTTATAATATCATCTAAAATTATTCCGTAAATGCCTCCATTTGAATAGTCCATTAGCTGTATTTTTGCAAAATGCTGTAGATAACACGATGACTATGACAGCTGTTAGCAAAACCTGAAGGCTTCAACAAAAGCAGTACTAATAAATGGCAGCTGTGCTGTGGCATGTTTTATAAAATACAAAAGAATACTTCACCGCTTGCTGAAGTCAAACCAATCACTCTAAAGAAATCAGTCTAGGGCAGAATTATAATTTGCAAAATCACAAAGGTCAGGGCTTAGTTACTTGTGGGGTTTTTGTGGTTTGGGTTTTTTTTTGCTTGTTTGTTTGTTTTTGGGGGTTTTTTTAATAAGTGCTATAGCAAGCACTCCCCTCTTTGCTCCCTCTGGTCTTACTGCAACCCTGCACGCTTCCTTATTCCTAATATAGAGATCCTGTATATGACATTATAATCATAAAAGCTTACATTTACAAGGAGAAACATGCTTTCTTCAGCACTGCATGCAGAAGGGATTAAAAAGTTTTGGTAGACTGAGTTCCTTTTAAATCAGCATCTGCAGCACAGTAATCTACAAGTAAGGTTGAGACCGAGGCAATTAACCCCATCAATCTAAAATGAATACATAAGCATGAAGACAATTCTTGCTCAACAGCATCAGCTGAACACTATTACAGCATTTACTGACTACCTCAGATTTTTTGGCCATAACCACCTTATTTACAAAACCTGTGTATTAGAAGAGTATTACAACACTTTAAGGAGGAAAAAAACTAAGAAACAGATTTAAATTCCACTACCGTGGATCAATATTCCCCATCCTTTAAATTTCTCATATTTAAACCAAATACATCACTGACAGATCTCCTTCTGGCTTCAATGTGTCAGTTTGAAGAAAAAAAAATCACTACTCATAAATCTCTTTAGATAGCTATACCGATGTCAAACATAAGCACTTCCTTTATTTTCATTACAAGTTATATACATGTAAACAATACCATAATCAACATCCCCAATGCGAAGTACAGATCACTATATAAAAGTTTCAACCACAGCATGAGCACATTGAAAAATAATTACATAAGAGATAGAGATTATTAAGTAGTTTAACATGACAGACTCCACACTTTCATAAGAGGAAGAGACTTTCTTTTCAATAGCCATTTACCACAACCTATTCTTCTTTCAGCTTGGCAAAAGCATGGTGTGTTTTTTCATACAGAGGCTGAGCTAAAGGAGAGGCAAAGGATTAAATGCAGCAATATTTTACCACATCCTTACTAGAGGGGAAAGATAGTCTGGCAGCTAAGTCAGCAGGTCAGCACTTTATTTCCAGCTTGGTTCTGAACTTCTTGTGGTCCTGGATCAGCCTGCGACCTTCTGTGCTTCCCTTCTCCATGCACTCTGTGGGGATAATTCCATACTTGCCCAACTCATGCTATGACATTTGTTTGCGGATTTGGTTTCTGATGAGTGAAGGTGGCAAAGCAAAGAAGGAAATTACCCTGTGGAGTAGGTGCTGAAGAGCCAGCTCCTTGCACCGACTTTGGTTGTTGCACACTGCAATAACTGATGGGTGTATCACAGCTTTGCTACAGCACAGACAACCAGTAAAGCAAAGTACTTTTCTCTTTCCTAAGGTAAAAGAAAGATGCAGAGAAAAACCACAGAAGGACTTTATACCCAAACTCACTTGCTGCAATTAGCACTATGCTGTTGTGAAATTCAGTTAATGAGGTCCTTGCAGAGAATAAGCCACGGGAATACATGATGCTGCTCCCAGGTGAGCCATCCCATACTCCATCATCTGTATTTGGAATAAACCTACACAGCTTCCCAGTTAATGCAGGGCTGAGTTGGGAAGGCAGTGAAGCCCATTCCTACTCTGTGCCCCTCTTTCACATCTGAAAAAGCAGGGCATTGATACATACATTTTCCTTCTCAAATCACCGCATCAGTGAAGCAAAACTAATCAGATATTTCCTGTAACTTCAACGCAAGATTCAGCCAATGCTTCTGAAAGGAACCAAATGACTGTTTTCTTAAACCCCAACCACAGCATTTATAGTCTCTCCTATTCTGTCTGCACGTACCTCTTTCCACAACCTTAGGTTCCTGTGCACTAGGAAACTTGTTAAAATGGAGTAAGCAATAGTTGTCACAAAGAAGTGCCTCACAATTTTTTACAATATTTTTCTGAAGTCACATTAAACTCCTCTGAAGACACACCAATTTCTGAATTACAGCTAAGTTAGTGAATCTTTTACCTGTGTAGGGACACAAAATGTTTGGCCTTTTCTAACAACTTGTACAACCTCTACGCATAAACTTAGCTCCGCATTAAAAATAAAGCCAATTTGAAATAGTTCATTCTATAATGAAAGCAAGTTATAAAAACTATTCATCTGCTAGAGAGGAACACACCATGGCAGCCCAACCACGGCAAATGGGAACCCCCGCTCGCCTTGCAGTAATAGAGCTGGTGCCTGTATGGCACAGCAAGTGCAGCCCAGCAGCAGCGAGTCTGGACACAGATGTGGAAATTCAAGCCCTTGTCAATTCCCAGCAAAACAGTGTAAGTAACAACACAAAGGGGAAAGTTTTACTGGTGGAGTTCTATACCAGGCATAATATGTATTAAAATCCATATTTAAAAAAAAAATGAAGTGGTAATTTTTATTAGTTCACTTCTTCCTTCTGCATATTTACTTCACTTTTTTTTTTTTTTTCAAAATTACTCTGATATTTTGTTTCTCCCTTGTCCATTTACCAACATTCCCAAACCAGCAGAGCCTATCAAATCTAAAGCCTTGCCCTGCTGCTGGTATATCACGAACATATGTTAGGAGCACTTAATTGCCAGGCTGCAATCTGCTCTCCGAAGGAGGCTGGTAGCAGGTGTGACAGTCTGGTCTGCAGAGAAAACTATATATAAAGATGCAAGAGGCAGGGGGAGGGGGAGGACTCCACAGCTTTGCTTTTACATATCACGCTGGATTTGTAGGCCTACTTATTTAGAGAGAGGGAGAGGGGAGTCACAAAGTTAAAATAGATAAACCTTGACATCTTTGAGCTCACTGTTTGATTTCACAGCCTCTCCCTCACTGCAAGGCAAGCAGATGAGCAGCACCAGGCTGATTCCCATTCGCTGTTCATGCTGAGAAATGCACAGTTTGCATTTGCAAAGAACCAACCCTCTTATTTATTGCATGTAGGCATAGTGTACAAATCCAGAGCCATGTGGTCTTCCCCAAAGGCTGGCTTCCCAAACAGGAAATCAGGTGAAGGGCAGGCAGCAAAGGGCTGTTTATTATCAACTGAGTTCAGATCTCTGCTTCCTATCTCAGCTTCTAGCCTACACCAAAGAGTAACACAAAACACAAAGTGAATTATTACACTCCACGCTTAAGTTCAGAAGGAACAACACACTTTTTGAAAAAAGTGACAGAAAAATTCTGGATGAAAGGCAACATGCTCCTAAAGCACTAATTAATCACAGAAAAACTATTTTTTTTAATGTTGGTATCACACACAACTTAAACCCCCAAAAGCGATCAAGAAAAAATGTGGATTCATTGTATCTTAATTCTCTCTACTCACAATGTCTCTGGCATCCAGCAACCTTTGGAAACAAAGTCTTTCAGAAGGCAACAAAACACTGGCACACTGAATCAGAAGCAACTTCTGAAGGTTGCTAGAGTTAGAGCAATCTTTACACACCGCATAATCAGAGACATAATACATGGTCTCATAAAAGGAAACACAGACCACCCCTAAAACCCATAAAATCTGCAATTTCTCTGTTGCCCAGAGAAGCTACTGGTGCCCCATCCCTGGAAGTGTTCAAGGCCACATTGGATGGAGCTTTGAACAACCTGGTCTAATGGAAGCTGTCCCTGCCCACGACAGCTGGGGTGGAACTAGGTGATCTTTAAAGGTCCCTTCCAATGCAAACCATCCTATGATCCCATGAAAACAAGACATACATTTTACAAAATTAGCTATTGATTTACAGATGCAAAATAGTCCATCAATTTTCACATAAAACAAAGGGGAAAAATAAATCTTCTCATTTTGTTCTGCTATGAGACCAAGCAAATGCTAAATTATGAAATTGAGACATTTTAGAACAAAACAGACTACTTCCTACAAATCTGACTCGAGTACAGTAGACAGCTATGGTAAATATTGAAAATTCTTTTAAGTCAGAAGAGTAGCATGCATTTATAAGCAATTACAGGTCTGCCTTGACAGCATTTTTAAAAGGGGGACACCTAGGTGGATCTATCTGATCATCCTGTACATCCCACAGGAAGATAACAGTCCACTGCCCAAATGCTTCCTCAACCATTTAGCCCTGCACTTCTCCCACAAGTCACTGGCCACTGGAAAATACCACCACAAAAGGCAGGTTTAGTCTCAGTCTGAAATCCATGAGTTAAAAAAAAAAAAAACAACCAATTCTGGAAGTAGATTTAGGGTACAGTTCCCTTCAGTAGCGTGTCTGGACTTTTCCAGATGCTAAAAGGTAAACAGCAGTATATCCAAGCTAATTACTTCACATCCAAATATCAAAAGAATATTTAATTCAGCACAAATTAGCTTTTCGTACTAGCTAGCTCCCCTTCGCTGCTGCTTTCTTTCCTCAACTAGGGAATTTCACCAGCAAAAGAAACTTCTTACCTCCACAGAGACTGGGTGAGGACCAGGAGCCTTTTCAGCTAAATATTTTATAAACCCCAAAAGACAGAATACAGGATATTCATTACCTATGGTTTCCAGTTTAGCAGGGGGCTTCAAGCTAACAAAAGGCATTTTATGGCAAAGCCAAAGCAACAAAAGGGTCATCAGGAATTTATTTCAAACAACTATACAAATAAAGGACAGATTTATAAGACACTGATTACAGTAATATTTCACACATATTAACATCTGGGCTTAGTTTACCAAAGCATTGTGTTCTTGAGTGACTGCTGGGCACAGGGTGAAGAAACTCCTCCATTGCCTAACATAACCACAAGTTAAATACGCTGTTTTACATACAGAGCATAGCATTTTCTTTTAAGATCGGATTAGTTAAGTCTAGAAAATATAGAAGGTTTTCTCTTCAAATGGCAGCACTAAAACATACGAATATTTTGTATACACAGTTATAGACATTTAAAACCACATTCACTGGCCATTTTACAACACAGAGCCTACACTAACAGTATTCTAAATTCAAAAGCTCCATTTATTTCAGCCAGTCTGCTTTTTCTTGATATTTTTTAATTCAGACTTCAAATTTTCCAGAATTATTAAAGGCCAAATTATTTGTGCTATTTTTCATTTGAAGAAAAACCTGAAAAGAAGAAAAACCTTGAAAGAGCAATTAAAGCTGCTGTTAAAAAAAGTCACTGAGAGCAAAAACCATCAAATCTACCTTCTCAAATTAGTACTCTTAATGACAGGAAAAAAAAACACTGAATAAAGGATTTGGCAGCAATGATCACCATGACCAGCAGACAGGACTCTCAGTTTGACTGAGCGAGGACGGAGGAATCTCTTGTGTAAGGTCTTTTCCTTTCCCCCATCCCCAGCCATGTCTGACCTTCAGTGCCACAACAGAAGCAGCTTTGTCAGCGTTTACCAATTAACTCAGGACACACCCTCACCTTGATCCAAACCTGAACTGCTGCCTCACACTGAGCCCCCTCACATGCACCTGGCAGGAGCCCTGCAAAGTGGGCTTTCCCAGCCCAGGAAAGCCACAGCCATTGCTGGGCTACCTTCCCTCATCTCCCTCCTAAAGCAGCAGCAGTGCCCCTCTTGCCCATCACCCATCTCCACCACAAATCCAGAAACATTCAGCAGAACAAGTGAGGTGTATGGAGATGACTACTCTCCAACTGGCTAAATTATTACAATGGCACAATATTTTTTTAACTGTTAGCAAAGCCTAACACCTGAGGACAGCATTCTTCCGGCAGCCAAGAGGGAGACAAATTAAAGGTGAAGAAAATCCTTTCCCTCTTTATCTTCCCAGGCTGTGCACAGTGCAAGGGCAGGAGGCTCATTCACCAGGAATGGCTGGCCACCACAGCCCTGCTGCCTAAATCCTTCTTTTGGTACTTGGTAGCTGGCCACTCTCCCAGTGCTCACAGCTGCAGGCAAGGAGTCTTCACAGGAAAGCAGAGGGGGAAAAAACTGACAGCACAAACAAATGCACACTTAAAAAATGCAAATAACGTTTGGTACAACAGGTTCTTGGAGAGATCAAATTAAGCCAAACTTTGTTATTTCACTTAGCGGTTTATTAAAGAAGTTAAGGTTCTGAAGCTTCCAATTTATTCCTTTTTTTTTTTTTTAAGCTGTCATTTTAGTTGTTACAGTAACAAAACTTTCAGGCTACGTGGTCTCAGTGACGCTCCAGCATCCCTAGAAATACTTTTATCAATATTTATTGAATCCTGCCCCTTCCTGTTCAGAAGGACTCTGAGAACTTGGAACAAAGTTCTTCTTCTCATTATCTGTGCAAAGAGGTCTACTGCTGCAAGTTTCTCAGAAGTAGGATATTGCTTCTGACATTTAACAGAGAAGAAAAAACATTCTGTAGCCTTTGCCTAGGGGGAAGATAGAGTAACTGAACAACTTTGAAAGCACATGCAAAAAAGGTGGGGTAAGGTGAAGGTACTGTTTCATTTAGTAAGTGTAGCTACATTTCTTCAAACAAATAAAAACACCTAAGTGGGTGCACACACAAACATACCGGCACTCCCAGAAGTTCTATCTCCATTTAAAACATTTTATACCCACGTAACTTTTTTTTTTTTCCAGTAATACAACATTAACACCAGAAACATTTTAAACTGCCATTCTTAGTCTGTAAAGACATGCATACTGAGAACAAAAATCCTATAAATGTGGCCACTTAAAAAGAAAACTGCTAATGATATACCAGCTTGCTCCCCCTGCAAAGGATTCATAATTTCGTTGCATCAGCAGCAGGCTAAGCATGAGAGAATGTGGAAAGTATGGCCAAAAATGTGACATTGCTTTTCCAAAACAGTGTCCATTTTCCCTACCAAATCAGAGATGCACTACTTTCACTAAGCTTACTGCACAAAGAGAGAAGTTTCCTGTAATAAATTCCACAGGTTTCTTTTTTTAAAAACAGCCTTTTGGGTGACATCCGTAGTGCCACTGAGGTCAATTTTTCATCCTCTTGCTAAATGGACCACTTACTTCTGGGGCACCAGGTTAACCAGTTTCTTCTCATCTTTGGCTCTTTGTATTTGTCAGTACATAATTTACTGCATTATTATCTTGCTTCCATGCAAACTCCCATTTCCCTCTCATATGAAAGAAAAGGCACCAGGAGTCACATCCATCTATCGTTACCCCAAAAGTGCTTCCTTTCACCAAACTCCAAGGACATCCCATCCTTTTTTCCACCCCTGCAGAAGACCATCCTTCTCCCCAGAGCCATTTCCCTTCTGCCAGCCCTGTTTTACAGAAGACCTGCCAAGCTGGAAACACAACAATCCAGGAGCTGACACCAGCCAACTTCTCCAGCACCGGAAAATGGTCCCTGGCAGGAACACAGCAGCATCCCAGGGCCCAGTGCCATGGGATGCTCATCTCTGCTCCTGGGCAGCAGGGATCACACAGAAACCCATTCGGTCTTTATTACTCTTCCCCCCCATTGGAGACCTCAGCCCTGAGGCGTAGCATGTGAAATCCAGCCCAATAGTTTTTAGCAGGAATAAATGCCTCCTTTTGTTTGGGATTAAATAGGTAATTAATGTGTATCACTTTACCATAAGAAATTGAAGTAGAAAATAAGTTGCCATCAAGTAACTGCTACCTGATTGAAAAAAAGAACAAAAGCAAATACTGAAACAAAATAGAAAATTATTTCCAATTTAACCAATACCTGGGACCAATTTGAGAAAATAACTAAGGTTATTTTCATACGAACAAAATGACATTGCTGAGGTATCGAAACAAGTAAAACCAATCTGATTATCTCAAAAAACAAAAAGGCCTTAATATTCACTGTTAGTTTAAAATTATTTTTTCCCCAACTTAAAATTTGAGTAATTTCTCTTTCACTAGTAATATTGGTCATTTCAACAAGTATTATGTATGTCTCTGCTGCTGTTTTCTTTTTTACTTTCTCAGTTTTCTAAACAGCACCACTGGATTATGTAACTTAGCTCAAAGGCAGTTTGGTTTTTGGTGGTTCTTTATCCATTTTTCAGCAGCACACTTGCTGAGCATTACAGGAAAATGACCTCAAAGAAACAAAGAAAATATATAATGTATATTAAAAAGGAGGAAAAAAAATAAAGCACAGATGCCCTGAAGTATCTTGCAGAGTTTTTTAATACTTTTTGCTTCCCTTTTTATTTTCTTACTGCTCAGAAAATATTTCTGAGTGAGAACATCTGTGCTATACTCTGGATTGATGTTCGAAGAATTCCACTTTATTTTCAATATACATAAGCATTGGTTCAGCACTGTCGCATGTTTTATCCATTCAATTTATATTTGGATGAAAAGGTTTGTTTTCCTTTGAAGAACCAGGAAATTGTTTTAAAGCTGCATGAACCATATTCTGTATAACTAGGATCACCAGCCTTTCTCCCCCATTTACTCCATCTTATTTTACCAGATTAAACATGCCACGACCAAACGATGTCATAGTCTGGTACAACCGAGAAAGTGTTACTTCCAGTGGTGTTTTTATAACACAACTAAAACATCTGCGACTGTTATAACCTAAGTTAAAGTGTAAAAAGCTATGAGAATCAGATGGTTTTCCACTGGTGGAAGGCTATCATACAGGAGAAGAAAGGCTGGCAACTCCCTAAACCCCAGATTGCCTCCAGGAAGCCTTCTCCTAATGCACTGAGTGCTTTCACAGGCTCCTCCACAGTCCTCCCCTCAGAGCTACAGGAATTGCTCACAGCAGCTGAATGGTGGGTTTGCTCAAAGGGAAAATCACTCTCAAGCCACTCTTCCACAAACACACACTTCACCTTGATCACCGTTAAGTAACACTGAAAGGCTGAGAAACCACATAATGCCAAACTGAAAGCAACAATGTATCCCGTCCAGCTGAAGGTAGGCGCTGCTCACACCAGCCAGCCTCAGCAGTACCACACACACCCTTTACTGAAAGCACCTTCAAAGCTGAAGGGTTTGCATGCTGTCCACTTCTCAAGCCCCTCTTTGTAAGCACTACAGAGCTCAGTCATCCTCTTTATTAGCCTTGAATAGTCCCAAAAGCATTTAGACTGCTTGCTCAAACCACAGGGGTACAGCCTCAGTGTGGCTCGAGGGCCTCCCTAAGACAAGCCTCCTCCCTCCTTCCACGGATGGCTGAACACAGGCAAGACCTGGCAGAGAGGGGCTGTGGCAAAGGCATGGCAGGGCTTGTGCAGCTCCCTGTCTTGCAAGCCACAGTTCCCCTCAGGCACAGCATTGCATACAGCCAAAACATCATGCAAGGGACCTCCACAGCCGCTGCCACACTCGCCCCAAAGGTTCCTCCCTACCCTCACCCTGCAACTACTCTTGCAATGTTCAAGAGTAACCTGCATTTATAGATGAGGACAGTGACATGAAACATTGACTTGACTGAAAACACAGAGGGAATTGTGGAGAAGAGGTTAAAAGAAAGTTTTCCCTAATGAGTGGAGGGAATTACTTCCCATAGCCTTGCCTTTCCAGCACCAACCCCCAAACCTGCAGGATCACACAACAGCTTTCTAAATATTAAGCCACTGTGACCCATTTCAGTACTTATCTTCCTCAAATCAGCATCTCTCCACTGCTGTTCACAACCTCCGCCAAGCTGCAGCAGAATGACGTTACCCATCAGTCGGGTTTCACTGCTGCTGTTGGGACCCCAGAAGGAGCAAAGAGGTCAAGAGTCGGCTTGAGAAAATTGCCAGCAGCCCCAGGGAACCTGGACACTCCTGGCTGACCTCAGGTAAAACACTGAAATACTACCCAGGCAATTCTAAATGCAGAGCCCAGAAACATCATCTTGGTGGTGTCAGCTAGAAGTAAATTGATAGCCAACTGAGCAGCAGGACTGACAGGGATTTTTTGGCATTTTGGTTCTCTTTTTGGCCTTTTTGGGGTTGAGTGGATTCCTGCACATTCTGCAAACAGCCTATAAGATTTCCTTATATTTAAAAAAGGCTCAAGATTTACACATATATGAAAATGAAATGTTAAAAAACCCCCACCGTTATATATATTTTTTTTTACACTCAATTTAGCCACTACTGCTGTTTGAGCATTTCCATTAAAATTTCAAAGAGGTTTCTTCAAGGGCACTGTGGAGGACCCAGTTAAGCCTGTGGCCAAAACATAGTGATCAGGCTTGAGGACGGAATCTGCCAAGCCCAGTATAAAGCCCAAATAAAATCAGGGTATGTTCATACCGACCCACCCCTGTGTATTAGGATCTATAAAAGATTGCCCCAGTGACACAATCACAAGCAGCTATGAAACTGTTTGCTCTACAGAACATAAAATGCATCAAAGCTGAGGTTGTGTACCTGGAAGACAACCTGCTGCCTGAGAGCTGACTTTTAAGCAAATAATCTGAGAAGTCCCCATTAGCTGGCACTGGGGAAAAAAATAAAAAAAATAAATAATAGGGGAAAAAAGCAAGCTGCACACATACATTCCCTGAGACTACAACCTGCCCATCTCACACTTCCCTGCTGATGACTGTCAGACCTACCAAAGGGAGGGAGCTTTAAGCTCTGGGTGGTCTGAGCCTCCCATGTACAATTTAAGTGAGAATATGGTCATTTGACACCTGTTACCTTTGCTTACACTACCAACTTTCCTTGAGATCTGGTCTCTTATCAGCAACTGCCTTCAAATGCTATCAAAGAGCAGATTACAGTTTCTTTTCACAAATACTAGCACACTGCACTTTTTAAATTAACAGTTGAAGTATTGTTCCATGCAACATCACAAACCCCATAAAACTTCATATCCCACAGCATTTGAGGGAGGGAGAGGAAAAGTGTCTCAAGAGACTTTTTATTCAGTGGGAAAATTGTTAATTTACTTACCTAAACTAGAAAATCAGGATTATATATGAGGTCTAGGAACACCACAAGCTCATGATATGCAGAGCATCAAACAGAACTATCATAGAGACTGTAGGGACTGAACATGACACTGAACAACTCCAGCAAAACTATAATTTCTTAATTCATATTCTTGCTTACTGTGCTCATTTACATCACGTTAAAAATTATTTTTAAAAAATATACCTGACCATTATTTACACACACTTATTTATACTGGCAAGAAAAAGAAGATAAGAGGTAAAATGTTTACAGTATACCAAAAAAAACAAAGCACAGAAAGATTACACTGACAGTTGAAAGTCAACAAAAAAGTCAGAAACATCTCTGGCTACAACTAGATCAAACCAAAGTTACAAGATGCACAATTACCTCCTTTTGATAAATAGTTACTTGATACATCATTTCTATAATAATTTTCCACATTTTAACACTAGGTCAATATTTGACAAGCATGTTTCATGTCAACTGCCTGTCTGTTTGCTGCCTTTTGGTGCAGTCCATCCTCTCTTGTCATCAACGTTAAGCCACTCAGGCATGGCTGTCTTGCTCTCTCAAATCCCTCTTACCTTCTTGCCAGTTTTTAATCATTACATTAATTGCTAGGAATCCATAAGCAGAATTACATCAACTCCAAACTTGAACAGCCCTTGACTAGCAAGGTTTGGAAAATGCACCTACCATTTCTAAGGCCAGCTGCCCCCTGCCCAAGCTGTACTACTCTAACACTCACACAGAGACTGTGCCAGAGGCTGCATCAATCTGCCCAGCCACACAAATAGTGCACCATTAGCGTGCCACCATGCAAACTCGGTTTCATTAAACGTGATCGATTTTGCTGACTCCACTTGCCCTGGACAAGGTGGACTTCTCAAACATCTCTTATCATTTGCTTGTTCATTGCCCAGAAACACAACACAGCTGCAGACAAAATGTATCATGTTTCAGACACAAAGCCTCTTTTGGAATAAAAGCAAAAGAACAGAAAAATTTATACATGCTACACAGACCTACCTTCAAACACAGCCTGTCATGTTAATAATTAATTTCACACCCATAGATTTACTATTGACAGCAGTGTTAATGCATAATTAATTTTGAGAGATTTATGAATCTTAATCAAAGACACTGCACCCAAAACTAACGGCAGTTACCTGTAGGTCTGTTATCTTTATGTTTTCAGCTCAAAATTTTAGAGAGGAGAACCTTACTATTATGTGGATCATTTTCCATAAGTATTTTTTCCATTCTCAACGTGCCTCTTCAACCAGAATACCCAGCCAGAACATAGAGGCCAAATTTTGAAGTTACTCACTCCTGGCACGCTGTGCATTGGGCTGCCTCGCTACAACTGCACAGGCACACCACAAGTGCACACCGTGCAGATCACTTATTGCTAATCACAACCTGGAAACCATGACAGAGCTGGAGGTAATCTGGGAAGGGCTGACAACTCAGTTCTTAGAGGCTTCAAGGCGTTCTCCTGAAGCAACTGCTGCATACAGCAGACCCACACATTCTTGCAGGATGAGAAATGCTGGTTTTCCTGTAAGTATGAAAACCATAAACTTAATTCAAATATTTTGAATAATCTTCCACCAGATATGCTTTTTTCCATAACAGCACCGAGGTAGTGAAGTAGATTTCAGTGGCAGCTTAATACCAGCTGCCAGACTGTAAATTCATATGCACACACATACTTTGATTCTCTCAGTTTAGGAATAACTTTATGCCCCTTCTTGTCTCTTTATGAGGAGTTGATCATCTGCTACACTAGCACAGAAAGAAACCACCTAACTGCTACAAAATGACAGTCATCTATGAAATTCTGGCACTGAAACCACAAAATTACTATGTTACTCTACTGTGAGCATAGCAAGCAGCACTATACATCTATTTACAAAACACGGAGAGTCCACTTCCTTACTACCTAAACACCACCACAGAAAATCTTCAGCAAATTTAAGTTAAAAGTAAGGTTTGACAGTGACCGTAAAAAACACTCAGAGAAAGCCCACGGACTCTGCTACTGTTTTCAACCACAGAATTTCCATATAATAGAAACAATCTCAGTAATTACAGCTACCTCAAGTCCATACCAGTAGCATATAGCATAACCGCCATATAAATACTAATAAATAAAACCACCCTGTCATTTTAAACCCAGGGTACAGAGCTTTTGGTACCAGGGACCAGTCAAGGACTGAATGCCCCCCTGCAAACTTTCTTTTTAGACAGACATATTCAAAGAAGAGTTACATTTTTACTTTTTTCGTGCTTCCACGGGTGGGCCACTTCTTTCCTGAGGAAACCCACACCATTTGCAATCATGTAACCTCTTTCTGGTGACTGGCCTGTGTTTCACCTCTGCTCACCACTGCAATCCCTTCCAGGTTTAACATTACGCTGCAGAATGCAATTGCCATCACTTAATGCAACTTAATAGTTGAAAGCCAGGATGCAGTCCACTGCCACGAGAATTATACAGGCCACAGTTTTGGAACACAATACATAAAAATAATTACTTTTATTAATGTTGTAATACTGATGAACAAATGCTGCAAACACTTCTCATGTGAATGGCCGATGAAGCATGTGGTGCTCCACTGAGGGTCATGCTTTACTTCTTTACCTTAACCAGACAGGTACTTTTGCCTACTGTCTCCTACATGTAGGTAGACTGTCATGTGAATTAACTGTTGTATATAAATAACAGCTGGTATAGAGCCACAGACATATCCTAGAGAATAATTTTATTCTTTTTCCAGCCAGAATCACAATATGTTAGCTCTCTTCAGAATCATGTTCTTCAGGACTCAAGTAAGGGCGGTGATGGGCAAATCAGTTACTTTTCTCCTCCCAGCAACAGGAATTCTCCACAAAAAAAAAAAAAAAAAAAAAAAAAAAAAAAAAAAAAAAAACCTGACCTTAACCATTTTCTTGGGAATCACTTCAAACCAATCAATATACCATTCACAGTATTCCTCCCAATGCATGTTTCAGGAGAGCCTAGCAGTCTGCATTTGATAAAGCAAAACTTCCACAGTCGGAAGTGTAAAGCATGTCAGAAGGGCTAAGGGGGAAAAGCACACTCGACTGCTTGGATGGATCAGGCAGGGGAAAGGGGAAGGGCACTGCTCAAGTTCTCAGCCACCGACGGTCATACTGTCCCAACAAACCAGTTGATCAAAAAGAAGTTTGCAGCAACAAGAAAGTACGG
>VXAY01003532.1:79416-165862 GCA_013399855.1 Oxyruncus cristatus | reverse complement strand
TGGTCCCATAGTCTTGTGAGGATCCAAGTGGCTCAGCAGGTCGCTGACTGTTCCCTCCTGGATTACAGGGGGGCTATTTGGCTTCCTATCTCTGTCTACCAGCTCCAGAGGCCAGTTGTCCTGAGGACAACCTGTCTTATTGTTGAAAACTGAGGCAAAGAAGGTGTTAAGTACCTCAGCCTTTTCCTCATCTTTGGTGACTTTGTTTCCCACCATGTCCAACAAAGAATGGAGGTTTTCCTTGCCCCTCTTTTTGCTATTGATGTATTTGTAGAAGCACTTCTTGTTGTCCCTAACAGAATTGGATAGATTGAGTTCAGATTTGCCTTTGTCTCTCTAATTTTCTTTCTACATGACCTAACTATATTCGTAAACTCTTCATGAGTAGCCAGCCCTTTTTTCCATAGTCTATAGGCTTTTTTTTCCCCTAATTTCCTTTAAGATCTCCCTGTTCAGCCAGATCAGCACACTGGGACAGCCTGCTCTTGTGCGTTCAAGACTTCCTTCTTGAAGCATGTCCATCACTCCTGGACCCCTTTGTTTTCAAGGGTTGTTTCCCAAGGTACCCTCTGAACCAGTCTTCTGAGTAGGCCAAAACCTGCCCTCCAGAAGTCCAGGGTAAAAATTTTATTGATGGCCCTCTTTGCGTCCCTGACTATTGAAAACTCTATTATTTCATGGTCACAGGTAAGGAAGCAGAATCGTTATATGTCCCTGTACTGCAAAACACATATCTGAGACAGATAACCATCAGTTATAGTTTCAGCAAGTTTTCCAGAGGAAAGGAAAAGGGAGAAGGGGAACAGTGAATGTCAGCAGCTGAGACCAGAAAACCCCTACATCATTTCATAGGATAAAGAAAAAGCACTAACAAAGATTTGGAATTTTATTCCTGATCAATTTCAAAAGGCAGCCCTGACATTCAGTCATCAGAGCTTCCCAATACCCAGAAAATTAAAAAATAAACACAATACTTTCCACCATGGAAAATACTAGATAATCTAAGTAGAGGGGTCATTGCTACCTATCCCTATAGCATTTAACACAAACATGTAAGTATGTCATCAACAAATTTTAATTTATAGCAACTTTTCAATTACCAGTAATTATCAGTAAAAACTGTAAAAATAAAGCTGTTAAAAATAGTGAAACTTGAGAGATTTAAAAGCACCACCAGAAATCTAGGTGAATGTGTTTCATATACAGAAGACTGAATTATACTTGTAGAATAAATGATTTTAAGACCCTAGGATGCTCATTTTAGTTCTGTCTTAAGGCTTTTAGAAACCTGGTACTTTCCTAAAAATGTCAGATGTTACTTATCTTTTACTTTATCTACAAAAACTACTTGGAGACATTTTGTCTCAGTTGAGAATTTACTGGATGTTTACTTTTTCCTTTCCTTCTTTCTGCCTGTCCAGAAGTTTGCTCTTTGCTTTTCTTCCAGCCTTTCAGTTATTGATGAAGTTCCTGGCAGAGACTTCCAAGCTGTGAAGCACAGAATTCCAGTGACTAAAAAAGGTTTGTGGAGTCTTTTCACTGACTTCTATGGGCTTTGGATCAGGCCCTAGGGCCTTATCTACCCTACCCAAACAACACGTAAACAATATCAACACAGAGCTACAGTACTGGGCTCGTTTGTCAAGTGCTTGCCAGAGCTGGAACTAATTCAGATACTGTAAGAGGAACCCATTCGCTGCAGAGAAGCTGTGCCAAATTATTTGCCACAATCAGGTTTTATCTATTGATGAACATTCCTGAAAAAATACCTTCCTATGACATGAAGAGGAACACCCACGGGGTATGTTAGTCAAAAGGCCTATCAAAACATGGTAATACAGATATTCCACCACACAACTTATTCATGTGGTTTATAAAACATATTAAGAATATATTTCTCAGCTGGTGTTCCTCTTTGGGGATCCCTGTTTAATTTCACACCCTGTTCTCATTCTTGTTGGACTGAAAGTGAATGGGATAGTGTCATGGCCTTCTGTACCATGTTATCTTGATGTTTGCAGGAAAACATTGATAAACCTTGAAGGGAAATATATCTTTTGCTCAGCTTCTCTCTGTGTTGATGGTAACAGGGAGGACTGCATGGGGTAAGGATATTACAGCAGAGACTTTCCAATTTGCACAGGAATTTAGAGGGATATAAATACAGACATGCACTTGGAACATGTTCATATCTGTTATGCATGGAGTTAAATGCACTCCTGCTGCTACTCATGCTGAAAACACATGCTATCTATTACTCCTGCATAAATATTTGCTCCCGAGCAAAGTCCACCAGCACCTGCAGAAAGCCTTTTCTAGGGCACAGGCCAGTAGATAAGTGTCCAAAGAATGAAGGACCAGCAGAGAATGTTTCCTTGGAAGGAGTGTGACCGGGATACACATGGTCACTTTCACTCCTGCTGCAAAACTGCTGGCTGACAACTTCCAAAGTCTTCCAAATACACGCCAAGACCAGAGTTGAGTACTTCTGAGCAACCGTAGCTCACTTTAAAGAGGGATGGGACAAGAGCAGATAGCTGAAATTTGGACACTGAATTTAAGATAGTTCTTTGCTTACAGAAGATGAAATAAGAAAAAAATAATCAGAAAGAGGTGACACATGAACTGTTTCGATCTATGCTTTCTCTTATTTTTCTTTCACAAACCTCAGAATCTCCTTTCTTCCTCTCCTCTTTCTCTATTTCATTCTCTTTTCCATAATCCATCCCACTTATCCTTTCATCTCGCATCCATTTATTGCCTTCCCTTCTTCTTGCCTTGCTTAAAAGTATTTGCAGCTGCTGAAATCAGTAAAAAGGAAGACTCACTTGAAATAGGAGAATCCCCATGAGCTAAAATACATGACAGATTGTGACATACCACCAGTAATCTATTTGCTCAAGACTGAAAAGATGATGACAGTAAATGTGAAAGTTTTCCAAAATTCAGTACAGTGTTATACAGCATAAGGATGTTTTACTTCTTCACAGAAGAAGCCAAACAGCTTAAATTGATCAGCAAAGATTTAAAATCTGTAATTGAAACCAATCTGTCTTCTCCAATACAAAGTCCTTCTACAATGCAACCAGCTCTGGCAGAGGTAGGATCTCAAGTCCATCAAGGTGCAAAAGGCAAGACCAGAAAGCAGGGACAACAAAATCACTTGATAAGATCACCTTTTGGGTTTTCATCTGCTGTTGACTACACTAACGCACAGACTACAGCATGCTGCAGGAGTGTCTCTGTGGAGAGCAGCAGCAGAGCAGCTTGAGAGCCACTGCTCAATGCCAAAAAAGTCTTCACTCAGGTCTCATCTTGTTTCACTGGGCAAAAAAGACATCCTCTGCACAGGCCCTTCAGCAACTGACATTCCAGGGCTCAAGGAAACACTTAGCAGCACATTTAAAAAGCAAGATTTCTCACATGTTATAATTACAGAATGGTCTCCAGGACCACACCTGAGCACAGGTCCTGCTACCATCAGCAGGGGCTGTGTGTTTAGATTTGAGAGCAGAATTTAGAGCAGATTAACTCACATATCCAAATCAAAACAGATAGATCAGATGGACAAGATCAGTTCTACCGATCTTCCTGCAGCTGGAATTACCAACTCAGGAGCCCTCTAATTTGCCAGAAGGTTATACTGTGGCTCCACACCAATCCAGCTGATGCTGCAACTACATCGATCATGTCATTTGCTCAAGAATTTCAGTTTCTTCTGGGTTTAATGGTTATTCCCTGATATGAAGGTAAATGTGCATTATGTATGCCTCAGAAAAGTTTATTTTCTCTTTTAGAAAACAATAAACAAAACTTCTTACTAATAAGTTATTAAGAACTTAAATTATGTCTTAAGCTTTGAAGTACAGTGAATCACTAGTACAGGATATTGCTTAATACAGAAAGACTGGAAATAAAACATGAATATTGCTCTGTAAGTGCATTATACCCAAAGAAGCTATAACCGCTCTCAAGGACTGAAAAACTGTCTGGCTTTCTGACAGCACAGAAACTACCACCTCACCTGTTTCCAGCACAAATCCAAAACATAGCCCCATACTAGCTACTGTGAAGAAAATGAACTCTATCCCAGCCAAGACCAGCACACAGGGAAGCCAACAAAGAGACTAATTACAGATAGGCTGTTACAAGAGTTCAATAATTTAAATCTGCTATGGTTGAACAACTATTTTCTGTAAGGGAAAACAATTTCTTCTTGACCTGTTAAACTTGTAAAATGGTAGGTAATTTGTCTGACATATGGTTTTGCAAATGTGTTTTCTTCCTTGCAAGATTTATCAATATGCTGTTAAAGATTTCAGATTTTTTTTTTTTTCTTCCAGAACCCAACACCTACTCCAGCTCACAGCTTGAAATGAGAGTGCACTGAATGCTGCTTTTCTATACCTTTTCAAGTTGAAATACATTCTCAAGTCTAAAGCTACCAAGCAGGGATGTGAAGGGAGCCCATGTTTTCCAGTTCTTGCTGTTGCAAAGTGCAGCTGTGATGGACAAACTGCTACATTAAAGCTGGAGAAAAACAGTTTGCCCTGCCCGGGGACTTTCTCCACCTCACTCCTGGAGGTTGCTGACCTCACATTGCAAACAGCCAGATGACACACTCTGAATCACTGCAGTGAGGGTCACAGTGTCCGAAGGCAAACTGAAATGGCCAGTGCACATTAAAATAGTGTTTTCTAAACTGTAGCAGCTCAAGAGCTGCTTTTCGTGCTCCTGAGTTGTGCTTGTCCATGGCAGGACAGACAGCGGTCACTCGCTAAAGCTTTGGGCTGCCTGTTTTGTCACCCTCCCTATCTGTGACGGTGGCCGGTTTGGTCTTCCAAGATTAGCAGTTTAGGTACTTATCCCTGCTCCTTTCAGCAGTGTGGGAAGACAGGTACTCTTTTCTGGCCAGACTTTGTCACATGCTTTGAACCGTGCTCCAGGCAAAAGAGAAGGTGTTAGCAATCCTTGAGAGTCATCTATCCAATTTCATCCACCCAAATTTTCTGAAACACTAAATATTCACCACTCACCCTCTGTGGATCTCAACCTGGTTTAGAGCTAGTAAGAACTTTTAGAATATTTTGTGTGTTCTTGACTTGTGCCTTTGCCTGTTCTCTAAGGTTTGCTTTACTTTTTGCTGAGTGAATAACTGCAAGCAAAGTATGTGGACAATTTTTTTTTTCTATTAACAATGTTCTGTAAGTGGCTTATGTTTTTTTACAGGGTACTCATTCCAGGAATTAACTGCCTCTGCATATTTTCATACACTGAGATTTTTACCTTTGCTTGGAGGACCCTAGGACATATCAAAAAATTGAAAAAACTTTATTATACAAATTTACCATATAATTCGATATTTTTTAAACAACAACGAAAAAAAAAGGACTGACTATATTTGGCTCAGTCACACAAGCTTTGAAATTCACAGTGAAATGGTTGATTTGAATGCCTGTATACATGCATGGGCAAAATGGGAAAGGTAAGTCGATGTAATTGCTCATACATTACGTGATTTAGGTCAGTACTTAAACTATTTGCTTAGAATTACATGTCTGCCACAAGGCCCACTGCTTAGGCTAGTAAATAACAGCCTCATCAGAAAGCTGTGTGCAGGGAATGGTTTTTTTAGAGAAATTTTCAGGTTGATGCCATCCTTCCCGTCTTTGGTCAGATTATTCTACTGATGCACCTACTTCAGGATTGGGTTTTTTTTCAGTCAAGAAACATGTACAAGGTGCAGATCCCTCCCTTCTTACATAATGCCAGGCATCCTGTTTTGCACGTAGTAATTACCTGAACTTTGCTTCTCTTGTGGTGACTGCAAATTTGGATTCCTGCTGTTCATCATAAAACTGTTTTATATATTCTGCCCATCTTTACAGGACAGCTTTATATTCATAGCATCTTCATGCATTCTTAATTATTATACCATGAATATATTTTCTTGCCTCTTTTAATGTCTCAATCTTTTAGGATATGATGTCTTTTTCTAACTTTTTCTAGTCGCATGTTTCTCTGTTTCATCAGATCCTAATTTCACCTATTCCCTTTGAATTTTTTTCAGATTTTCTGTTTTGCTTATGCAATATTGATATTCCTTTTTCTATTTTTGCATTTCCTCTTTTCATATGCTGATCCATGATACATTCAATAATTCACAGTTGCTCTACTAAAAAAATCTTTTCATCCCTAATGCAAACACAGACACACGCCCAGCTGAGGGATGTGAGAGCTGTGTACATAAAGCTCTTGAAGGAGCTTCCTTTTGCTAACATTGCAGCTCTGTTTTCCCATCACTACCATGATCTCTCTTTCTGTTCATCTTTTTTAACACAGACTTTTTCTCCTTTGGCAGTTTTCTCCTCTCAAACTATTTCTTGCAACCAACCACCAGTGCTGAGGAAGAGCCATCCCTGCAGCAAGACACAGTCCTCAGCTACTAAAGAAAATGTAAAGCTCTCCTTTAATCGTGGTGCCCACAGAAGGGACACAAACCCAAATATCTGAACACACAGGCTGAGTGAGGCCTTTCCCTGAGACTGAACAGGCAGAAGCAGGAAGGATCCAACCCTTGTCTCTCTAAAGACCGAAGGATAAACTCGGCTGTCGTTGTTGGCATCAGCAGGAGACTCTTCTCGCTGGCACTAGTGGAACTAATTGTAAAGCCCCGTCTTAGTGCGTGGGAGGCTGGAGGTAATTTTAGTGATGGTGAAAAGTGCCAGACGTATCAGACATGGAAGATGTTGCTCCAGATTTCACTTGTGTAGCGCTTTATGTCTGTTCTAACGCGGTGTAAAACAACATTGCTGGTTTGACTGGGGAGTTTTGCTTTAATGACTGTTAGCACACTTGTTTTTGCAGCACTAATGACTAGGTAAAGATTTCTCTTCACAGAACAGGAACTGTATAGGCAGAAGGATTAACAGCATCATTTTGCTGGTGTCTGCCTATTCTGCTGTGGAGTCAGCACTTCCATGTATGCAAAATTATTCAATATATTTTTGGTACCGCAACTAAGCAAATTAATAAGATTTCTTACACATAAAAACCAAGGAAGCCATTAATTTGTTATTGGAGGGCACAAACTCAGCTCTGAACAGTCCTGTACTGTACTGTCTCAGACACAAATACACATTTCTTAGTATTTATGGACTCTGGAAACACTTGGGAAAAAGTGCATATTGTGTTGTCTTACTAATCAGAGACATGACAGTTATTTGAAATGCAATTTATTTCTTGGATTGCTCCACAGTATTTTGATAATTGTAGTGAAATCCTAAAACTAATAGATGCGGTATATTTTTATATCACTGAACTCTGTGGACCTCATTGAAGGGCAGAAGAAGAATATATTGGTTCTTGCACTCTGGCTTCCACGGGTCAAACCAAAACAGCCAGCCATTGGCTCTGTTTGGAAGTGTCAGTCAAAGCTTTTCTGATGTGAAACATAAGACATATCAGAGCTACCAGTTTTCATCAGCCGTAGCAGACAGTGTTGGCAGTCATTTTCAGTACAGGTCTGCCCAAGACAAAGCCTTCAGTCCAACTTTTAAGAGAGCTTGCACAGTAAATACAACATTTCCAGTTGAGCTTTAGCTTCTACAGTGGAGCAGAATGGATCCATCATGAGCCTGATTGCCTTCACACTGCAGGAAAATTTGGCTCACTGTCACCATGTCATGAGGCTCAGGCTCATATTCATATCTGAACATCTGCTCTGAGGATTACATGGCCTATCAAGGAGTAATTAACACCTCCAGGCAGTCCTGCCCTGCCTGGGGACAGATGTTCCTCTGGACTCCAGAGCTTTGTTTCAGGAGCTGCCTAACCCCATCTATGCTTCCAACTTCCACCCCTGCAGACATTCACAGCTGTCATTTTATAGAAGCATTTCACGTGTTGATGAAAGAGGCCTGGTAAGGCACAGCTGTCCTCGAGAAAATGCAGTAAAATCCCTCCTGGCCCCAAACCCCAATTTATTATCTCAAGTACCTCCTTTTTCTTCTGCAATCCAGAGAACAACAGTCATCCCTGAGGCTGATAGGACCAGCTTTCTTCTTCCTCTTGACATCTGTCTCTCTGGCCAAAGTCTTCTGCCAAAAGCAACGTGGACACGGATTTTGGACTGTCTCCCCTGTCTGCCTGCTGTCGCCTCTCCCTAGCAGTGCAATGATTTCCCATCTGACCATGCCAATATCTGGAATCAAGTGGGCTTAAGAGGAGCTGCAACTCCACTTTGTGACCCGCAGCTTCCCGAAATAGGGACCTGTGTAGAAGGATTAGTTTCCTTACTATTATTTTGCAATGCTGGATGTGTCTAGCAGAGGGATGGGAAGTCCATGCAACTGAGAGAGCAAGCAATAGAAGAATATAAAAATGTATGGCCCCAAGAAAAAGCCTCACAAATAGTGAGCCTGAAACAGGATTTAGGTCTGAAAAACTGCTGCTACTTAAGATCTACCTTATACTAGTGGAAAACAAGGCTTTGATTATAAATAAACAGGACTGTGCCACAGACACACCTGATTTCATCACCAGTTTCTCATCAGACTGTAAAATAACCCACAGCACTGAACTTGACTGTTCATGTCAACCAGAAGAGTCCAGCATGTTTAAACGATAGATAACCGTGCAAATAGTAAAGATCCGTAGCAGTTACCTGAATTCAGGCAGTTTTACTTCACTCAGCCTGGATTTGGATCCAAGCAGAGCTGGCAAAAGAGAAAAAAACCTCAGCTCTGGAAGCCAGGGGCAAAGAAACAATGTGGGGAACAAAATGAAAGTTACCTCGCGAATGGCAAGTTTCAGCTTGCTTCTAACTGCAGTAATAAGAAAGCAAAGTGATTCACTCTGGCAAAGTTTTCCAGCTTGAGGAGCTTGAAATAATACGACCGCCCACCACAACTGCTGCTTGCGAGAGAGCTCAGGGCGGCGGGGCAGGAGCAGCCTGAGAGTACCGGGGAGATACGGGAAAGGTGGAAATGGGAAGTTCATTTTCAGCAAAGTAGAGACCAACGTTGGCCTGCTGGGGAGGAGGGCCAGTAGCAATAGCATTGCAGTCTCGTAAAAATAAAATTGAGTAATGCTGGTTTGTTCTGTGAAGGAAAAGCTGTTCTGCTCTTTCACAGAGGTTGGGAGAGGGACGTTCGTGTGTGCCACGTAGCACTGCTCCTTGGGGGAACTGCCTGGTCACGGTATAAAGTCTTCATTTTGTGAACTGTTGAGGGAAGGTGTGTTTTAGAGGTGGATAAGAAGGCTGAAGTGACCTACCTGTGGCAGGCTAGTCACAGAGTGAGAAAGAAACCGAAACAAAACCAATATTGATTTGACTGAGGGTGGTTAATATTTATCTGGATGTTCAAACTGATATCAGACTGCAGCTTATAAAAAGTTGGCCAATCATAGCAAGATTTTCCAACAGACCTGTTAACATATTTCAAGTACAGACATGCTGACACAACTTAAAAGGAAGCTACAGAATTGCAGGTCTCATTATTGTCACTTAAATAAAACCTCCAAGACAATTAATTATGTGTTTTTTACTTTTAACTTTTTCAAAATGTATTCAATAGACAATAAATTTTATTTTCTCAACCCATATTTAGATGGGCACACTAAACTTTTTTTTTTAATTGTTCTTTCCAAATCACTTGTCACCAAAATTCTACTTTGTCCCCAGGCATTTTCCTCATTTCTTTCTATTCTGTAATTCAATGACCACAAAATTACACAAGCTTAGCTACAGAAAGATTAATTTTATGTTGTAACTGTTTCATCTTGCTTGGGCGTTTCTCTTTGTGGACCATCTGCACTCGATAGCTTGATACCCACAGTTCGTTTACCTTTCTTAAGGTTAACCTACATTTAGTGGTTTCCATCCTTTTCAGTGAGGAGACCCTAAACAACTATCAATGGGTCTTCCGATGCTTCCATAAAAATTTGAAGCCTATTGACAGTAAGCGGGTTTGTTTTTTTTTACCTGCTACTTATAAGTGGTAGCACCTCAGAGGTCCACGGACTACAAACCTAAAGCTGCTGAAAGCCTCTCTAACTTGCACAGACTTACTCCACCTGTTCTGCAAAGGAGCCTGACTTAAACCTCGTTGTTTATGAACAACACTAAAGTTGCTGGCAATGTATGAACTGCAGATACACACTGCATGGGACACGTGAAATGTGGCATCTGTGTGAAATACACGCTTAAAAATGGTATATAGGCTCTTGTACAACAGAGGTGTGAAGAAACGCCAAGGTCTGTGCTGTACTCAAAACTCATATTTCTAGTTCCTTCCTTCCTGTACATCTATAGGAACACCTGCCCATATTTGGGCCTGAGAACCATTTTACAGCCTGGGTGTATGAAATTTCACTGCAGCGTGGTAGGACAAGCTCACGGATCACAATGAGCCGAACCCATGGGTAACTGAGTGAGCAGCCTCATTAAAAAAAAACAAAACTCATGCTTTGAAAGGTCCTGGTGACTGGCATGGAAGTTTTTCTCCTCTGATGCTGTTCCTCTCTGATTTGTTTTTAGAAGTTTAGGCAGCTCTGCTGGTACAGCTGCTGCCGGAGTCCTGCCAGAGGAGCCATAATTTCTTAATAGCCTCTACCAGTGAGCTGTCGTGTTAACAAAACAGAAGATGAGAAAATGTAGTTGCAGAGCAGGCAGATGTAACCTGAGGCTAAGGAGGCAGCCGCTCGTAGCAGCTTCTCTAACGTGGCCCCAGAGGAAACCTGGAACCAGTGCACCCAGGAGCAGGTGGGATGTGACCCTCCCTTCTAAAACCACCAAGTTTCTGTCCACCTACTTAGACATGTAAAGCCTCGATCAAGCTTCAGCTGTGCACTGCCAAGTGCACAGCCACAGCAGGCAAACAAACCCAGGAGTTTTCGTGTGTCCCATTCACTTCTTAAGAGGGGCCCCAGCAGTAAGGCATTGACAAACCAAGCCATCAGCTTGATGATCAAGAGCAGTGACATTTCCACATTTTCAGACTCTCAACAAACATAGCTAATTAAGTCTTGCATCATCTCTGCAGTTAAACACAAGTGAGTATTCATCTCCCCTTCTGACAGAGGAGGAAGCTGAAGTCTGTGGGGTATTTAGGGCCATGGAGTGAGTCACTGGCAGAGCAAGAGATGTATTTTAAGAGCCCTAAGCTCCAAGACCACACTGCCTTTTCATTTAAGTTAATAGATTGGAAAACGTCTCCTTCTCCATGCGAATTAAAGGGAAGATAGAGAATATTCTTCCATTATCAATAAGAACTGGATGACCTCTTCCTCAATGAGTCACCAACCATCAAAGTATTGTGTCCAATTTTTAGTACATAGAATAGTTCTCATTTGGACAGACTGTTTAGGTGGGATAAATGAGAAGAGGTGATAGGAAGGCCCTGGGTCTCCTAGGCATGGCTGGCATATAAAACAAAGAAGACTCCTAATGTGCCCTGCTTTTCTCCCGGCCCTTACCTTGGCTGCCTTCTGCCCTGCAGACATTAGTGCCTAGGACTCAAGATGAGCAGCTGCATTGGGTGCCTTTCAAAGTCTGTAGAAACAGCACGTAAGTGTTACAAGAAGACACAACAGGTGGATGAAAGAGAGAACCCTAGAAGTAAGTTATCAGAGAAATCAGCCTCTCTCAGGCCTGTTTTTAAACTTTAAAAAAAAAGCCCAAACCCATTTCCAAACACAATACGGACACACAATTTCATTCAAATTTACTAAATTTATGTCATAATTAGGATTCAAAATAATCTAATGTACATATAATTATCCATGGACAAAGAAGTAGGTGTGTGCATGGGCGTCTGAAGGCAATGACTTCTTAAAGCGAGTGTTGCCTAAACTAACCTGCCTGGACTTGTAATAACGCTTTTTCCAAAGCAGAACAGTGGGCCAGTTTGCTGGGTGTATCACAACTGGAGAGTGCAAGTCAGGGATTGGAAAGGTGACACGAGGATCACTTTTCTATCACTCTGATCTTGAGGTTATTTTCTGAAATAAAATAACTTCTCCCTTTGGTTCTGGAAATGTCTCACAGCGCTATAAACCCAAAAGGTGCTCAGGAGCACCATCCTGAGAGGGCATCTCCCTGAGCAGTTCTGAGAATCTCTGCTCCATCTCCCCGTCTCGATCAGGAGCAGCAGGTAACAAAGGATCCACAGCACCCAAGACCCAAATTCCTACAGGATGTCCTTCCCATGGGAATAGCCGTTACAAGAGCAAGTAAATCAACTTTGTGGAGAAATAAAACAGCTATGTTATACCAGATGATATGGTTTAATACAGTTTGAGTGATATAGCTACAGATAAATCCTTCCCTCCTTATCTTTTTTTCCCGGGGAAATGAAAAGTACAGAGGAAATTCTGAAAAAAATGGTCAGCACACTTACTAGCAAGCCATAACACAAGTTCACATTTTTAGTTTAATAAAGTAATATAAACTTATGGAACTACTAAATATTATAGATAAATGCACACAATGACAGTTACTCATGTTTCCATATTTAGAACACATATCTAAACTGAGCATCTTTCTTATCAGCAGAATTTTATCAATCGCTGTGATCTGATATGTTTTATTCAGCAAAAACCTACAAATGTTATTACTTCTCAGGCGGTCAATTCAAAAGTAACTCTGGGTGCAATTCTGTTCCCAGTAGTACCATCTCAAAATCTCTATTGCAATCAGAATACTTGTGTACCAGGTTAATACCAGGAACCTGCAAGCAGAGTGAGGCCCAGGCTACAAGAACACATAATACAAACCATTCTATGATTCCCTGAATACCAACTAAATTCAAGTGCAATAAACAATAAAATAATATTTCATCAAAATGCACCTTTGACTACCCAGTTTTATTCATTATTGTGTTGCACACATTCTTTCTGTTAACATCTAAACAGCAATTTTATGCTGGATCCTCATCCTTCAATCCACATGTTTTGCTCATTCCTCCGTTTTTTAAAACTCATAAGCACTTGGAAATATACTGCTGTAATAAGCCAGACTAAGCCAATACATATGTATAAGAACATAAAACCAGCCATACTCTGTCAAGAACCAAGATCCATCTAGCTCACAACTGTAGCTCTAGAACTAGTAGCAGATGTTTTGCGGAAGACTACAGAAAAGAGTATTTTTAGTGTGAATCTCCACATGGCATTTCTTCCCAGCTTCCAGCACCACATTAATTATTTATCTGACTGATGTGATATTACATATTTCCATGTTTCCAGATCCCCCAGTGCTAGAGGATAAAAAGAACCTTCTAGTGCAAACCAAAACCTTCAGGCACTTCAGGATTAGCCCATCTACTGTCATTCTCATCACAAAACTCTGCATTGTTATACTCATTTTCTTTAGTCCATTAAAGCAATTAGATTAAGAGTCTGGATTTATATTCATAAAACACTGGGAAAAACACAGAAAAGAGATCCTTAGGGCATCATCACAGTTACTGTATTATTTATATATGCAAACCTCACAGCACATAGACATCTCTTACCAAGTATCAGCCCAATGTCCTTCTGCTCCAGGGCCCGGGAGGTGAAATTCTTGGCAGAGTTTTTATTCAGCCCTTTGACAAACTTTGTGTTTACGTCTCAGAGCACTGAAGTTTTGCCTGTGGACATAAGGCTCTCTTGCATTCAAGAAAACACTGCCAGTCTCATGGAGGAAAACAAAGGAGTTGGGCCAGTGTATAACCATGTATTTGTGATGGCACATTTCTAGGAATGTGCTGGCTTAGTGCAGATCACAGTAATTAAAAGAGCCACAGTGAAGTGGAATTGCAAATCCCATTTTCCAAGCCCCCTGGTTTTCTTTGTGGGAGCAACGCTGCCAGATCCACCCGGCAGCAGAGCCCAAGCACGTGACGCTGTGACGACCTCGCTGCCCCCAGATGCCGGGACAAAAACTTGGTGTTGCCAGAACGGCTCAGCTCCCGGGGTGAGGGGGACACCCCACACCCCACCATCACCTCCGCGGCTCCAGTTGACACCCGGCTGCTCAACTCCTCTTACTCCCCTCGGACAAAGCCTCCTGATGGAGCCCGAGCCTCTCTGGCTCTCCCTGCTGCCACTGCCTACCCTGGTTTTATCCCAAAGCCTTCGTGGCAGGCGGTTCCACCGTGTGGTGTTGCCTGCCCCCCCAGAACCACTCTTACCCCTCCTGTCACCACTCCTGAGGAGGTTTCTCCTGGGACCAAACGATGTTCCCGCTGCATCCCCTCTGCAGGGTGGGATTAAGGGACGTCTCTGGCTCCTCTGCAGGGCTGAGGAAGCGCAGAGATAATCCTGGGGCCAGAGCCTTGCTGGAGTTGATCCTGGCCTCTGCCCATCTGCTTTCCTGAGCCATTTCACAGGAGGATAACTCTAGAAAAAAGCCAAAGAGCTTAAAATCTAGTGAACCTTACATAGATACATTCCAACAATTGTATCTTCGGCTAAGTCTCCTTATAAAATTAATTTTTCTTGTAACATTTTTGTTTGCATTTTTATCATGTTATTCCTTCCTATTACGCTGTGGAAAAAAAGTCTGACATCAATGAGCTCTTTAAACTTTGGAGATTTACTAAAAACAGTTTTTTGAACATAAAATATGAATTTGCTGTGATTGGATATGATTGTGAGGAACTGCCTGCTTATTCCATAAAAACAGATATCAAAATTATCTCCTGACTAGAGAAATGAAAGCATGGAATGAAGCAGCGCCTGTCTCCTGAGCTGATTGTCTAAACTTTTCTAACATTGTCCACACATTATAAAACCTCTGACAGACCCTTGTTGAACATCAATGATTTGCTGTATATGGAAGTTTTAAAATCAGACTGAAACAAAACCTCTTCTGAAGCTAATGGCAAGTTCTACCTGTCTGTGGGGATTTGTTTCTAAAGGAGGATTCCATGTGCACAGTTTTCTTGGCACAGATAGTCAGGTGGTTTCCTGAGCCAGCTGGGTTTTCTTTCTTGCTGCTTCTCATGTATCACCAGCCTCTCTACTGCCTATTTCAGTAAATGGGCTTTCTTAAAAAGGTTTTCTCCTTTGCGGGTTTTAAGACCAGGAGAAGATTTCCATCGTATTTTTAATATCCCATCTCACCTTGAGTTCTTCTAAAAGATATTCTTCCCCTCTGTCTTATACGGTAAGATCAAACGTCTATTACTTGTCACCCTACTGCACACTGTTCACTGTAAATCACACTCTGATGAATTTCAATAAACACAAAAAATATTCCTTCATCTCTAAATTTTCTGTGCTACTCCTTTCTACTACTAGTTTCCTTTTTTTCCGGTAAAGTTGCATGTTTTGCCTCTTGTTTTGCTATGCAGCCCTGCACTTCCAAAGCAGACCAAGACACCACACATCCATTTCACAGCCACACAGCAGAGAGCTTCTGCTGGCACATGATCAAACGCACAGCAAGGGCCACAAGGGTGGCAACTGACAACCTTTCGCTGGTTTTCCACTGAAAACTCCTCAGAATTGGATAGGATTGTGTCTTTATGATATTCCCATGTACTTAGAACCCGTAGCAACAGCAGACACCGTGAGGAATTTGGAGTGAACCAACAAGCCCCAGCATTACTTGTTTAAAAGCAGTGAAAACATCTTGGGTGGATTTTGTGTCAGCCCGAGGCCAGGACTGTGAGTGCCCAGGAGCTGCCAAAGCTGCTCCCCAGCTCCTCTCTGCCCAAGGCCGACTGTAGGCAGAGGAGACTGACTTGTCATGGGAAGGTTGAGAACACATGGGTTCCATGTATTCTCATCTGCATCTGTCCTGCCAAGCACAGAGTATCTGACCATCACCGACCAAAAAATTTCTCAGGAATTTCTTAAAAAAAATCCCATCTTTTTGTTGATACTGTGAAGGCTTAAAGAAACCTGATGGAAGCAGAGCATGGACATTGTAGCAGTCTTCATTCAGGATAAAAATAAGAAGTTGCTAAGTTCCTTTTAGGAACAAACTAGCTAAAATGAGCAAAACTGCTAGATCAGGCAGGTGTTGCACAGGTTGGAAATCTAACCATGTAGGTGGTGGTGAGGAAGGGTGTAGGAGGGAGATGAGGGCTATGGCTTTGTGGAAATGCTCTGGGAAAAGCAGAAAAGGCAGCAGAAAAGCCAAAATGAAACAAGATCAATGCTCTTTACTTAGAACATAGAAAAGGCAACAAAAGTCCATATTGACCAGAGGGCTGGGAGGAGGAGCACCGAGGCTGTGAAAAGGAACTGCCTCCTTTTGTTTCACTCCTAATGTCTTCCAGATATGGAAAAATTTTAGATATTCACAAAATAGTATCTCAAATTTATGTAGTTGGTATTACTGCCCAATGAAAAGAAAAACTAAGGACCTGGATATTGACTATGCACTGCATGGGCTGCTAAATAAATTAGATGGATCTCCCCTCCCCCACTAGGAAATAAACCCCAAATTCCATATAGCAATTAAAGCATCACCAGTCAATACAATCCAAAGCAAAATTCTTGATAAGTTCATGTGAGTTGAGGCAGATCTGAAGCCAGACTGCAAGGACAGCAACATTAACGTAAATCTGCAGAACTCCACTGGAGCTGACAGATTTCTCAGTTTCACATCTACAATAACTTGGTGGTTAATGATTAATTAATTATCCCTTAAACCCTTACCCTTCAAAAGACTTGCATTATTCTCAGAGTGCTGCACTATTTTTCTCCCATGCCCAGCTCCTGCAGTTGCCTGAACCTTCCTCCTGTCCATCCTTGATTGCTGGTGAAATCCCCTCCCCACCCACCCTCCCTACACATCACCACCAGATGACATATTTACATGTATCATGTAAGAACAAACAGTGACACAGACAAACATTTCCACTTCTAAGGTTTGATGCTTTTACTTAGCTCAATTGAGCAATAATTTGTAATTTATGGTTTAAGGTTTAATTTGTTTCCATTAACTTGAACACATTTCAACTCCAAACCAAAGTGTTTGTATTTCCTTCTCTAATATCTCTTTTTTAATAAAGAATCATTAAGTCATTTCTACAGTGTCTTGGGACAGCCCATTGAGTGAATATACTACATTAGGTATAATTAGTAGCTATATAGGGATAAATTTTTAAACAGCAAGTCCAATAACTTCACAAGTAGGATATTTATTTTGTCCTTCCCAATTAATGAATCTGCTTGAAAATCCCCAAAGTACACCAAAATATATAATTAGAAATTACATGATTTATGTGTAATGCTTTAGGTTTTTTCTCCTCAAAATTACTTAATCAATACTTGAAAATTAGGATGGCAGCACTGAACTGAGGCAGCATGCATTACCCACCAGTAAGGATCACGAGAGTTTGCTCTCAGGGCAATCTCTTGTGATCTGATACTGGAATCAAATCAATCACAGATACAGTAACCATAAATATTGTTCATTTGTTTTGGGGGTTGGTGGTTTTTTTGTGCATCTGTGTAACCTCACAGTTTTGCACTGAGCTGCCCAGCTCTTGGGAGACATTTCCTCTGAAAAGCTTCCTCTGAAGGACAGGTCTTCAAATGTGGTTGGCAGCTTAATATGGTTTACAAAAAAACCTGCATAGATTTTTAAAAATAAAATAATTAAATGCCAAGTAATTATTGTGCTGCATAATCACTCCCATGCTTTGCCCTCACTGCAAGGAACTCATGCTCTCCTATCAAGATATCTCTCCTGTTATAAAACACTAATGCAGATTCAATGTGACCAGCTCCAGGTGACCCCGGCATGCAGTAAGCATCTCTTGGGTTCTACCCCAAGACAGATACCTCACTACAAAGACACACCTTCTCTGAAAAACACTGCTGAAGGGAGGGCAGAGATTGCTCTGGTGCTGCCTGCTAAGCCAGCTCCATGTCACCACTGCATGGCAGGACACTTAGTAGTGATCCACATATATGTCAGTGCAATTCTTTTTATTAATCCCAGAGAACAATTGCACCATTTGGTTAAAAGAAATGTGCAAAACCTACAGCAACTGGACATTAAGACAATTTTCTATGACTGTGGGTGGATATACATATTTTCCTCAAAATGTTTTTCTAAAGGAGGTGTCGCAGACACCTATGGACTCTATGAAACAAAACTTCTGCATTAAACTTGTTTTTCACCGCTACTCCCCTGGCAATAATTTTACAGGGACTTGACAGGGACCTCGGCAAGCACCAGCTGTTCCCTTCAACCATGTTACAGATATACTCTCCAGTGGTGAATAAGCACCATCGTCATCTTGCATTCCAGAAGCAGACCCCACGGAACGACCCTGGTGAACACCCCAGCAGCAGGAAAACTGCCTGCAAGGCCTCTCCAGCTGGAGCTCGGCTGCTGCCTGCTGCTTTGACAAGCCAGCTGCTGCTTGGAGAGACTTCCCTCAGAGTTTAAAAATACAACAAAGAAATTCTAACTACCCATGTAGATCTAGGTGAGATGCTAAAGCAAACTGCTGATTAAGTTTGTTACACGACACTTATGTCTTGATAAGAGTCGTTCCAGTTTGCCATTAAAACAAAAAAAAATAGTAGACATTGATCTGTCAAAAGAGCTTTCCTGCTTCTAAGGACCACGATCCCAGCAGCTGTGTCCAAGAAATCTGGTGGAGCAAGGACAGTTACACCACCTGTCCATGTGAGACAGGTGCTGCTGCTGCTGCCTCCTCCGGGCTCCTCAGTCTCTGCTCTGTGGCTCCAGCCACCATTTTACAGTGAATTCAGCATAACACAGACGGGTGAAGTGGAGCGTGATGGTTCACTGAGATGGATAAGCAGATCAATTATGAAGTCATTCTGTCCTGGAAGACTTCACTCAGCCTTAAAATACCACTTTGCATTGGCAGGAAGTCCACTTCAATCTCTGTAAGATTCTACTTGCTGAGCACTAAATGTCCATATCTTTATTAACCAACAACCCAGAGAAAAGAAAATGTCAATAGTGTGGCACAATATGAAAGTACTGACTTTAAATATGTATACTATTAAATACAAAAAAAGGGACACTGCACAAAACACCAGACAACTATTGGAAAACTTGATCCATAAATATTTTAAAGCCTTAATATTAAGATCTTGTGCTACTATTAACGAGACTATAACCATAATTGTTATTAATGTTAACATCTTGTTACTACAGCATGAAAGACAATTTGTAATCTTGAGATACTTATAGTATGTGTGTACATTCTTTAGGTTTTTCATTTTATTTGACTTAGCAATTAAAACTGATTCACTTTTGAATTTGGTCCACTCTCATAAAGCCAGTTCCATTGTCTGACTTCAGAAGCAGAGACAGCAGTAGTGTCCAAGATGCAAGTTTAAACTTACAAACAGTTTTGCTAAAGCTTCACAAGAAAATGTCAAGGAAACATTCTCACTGTGCAGTCAGTGAAATTCACACCCAAATAAATACACCAGAATTATTAGCAAAATATATGGAAGGAAATCAGATTGTCAATGCAAACTTACAAGAAGCAAGCCAGGAAAACAGCATCACACGCAACAACCCAGATTCAGACTTCCTCCCTCTCAAGCCTGTAATTACTTATCTCATATGTTATGTAACAGATGATATTCCTTCCTTCTAACTTGCTGTTTTCTGGAAGTTGAAAACTACAGAGAGATAGAGTCATTGCTACTTTTGTTACATGCTGTAAGGAGGCATAAGGATTGAATCTAGTTGGCTAGTTTGCTTTAATATGTTTTTCATAACAACACATATTTCTTTCTGCTCTACAGTGCTCAAACCATTTGCTTGAACTGCTAGAGCTTTCTTTTGTGCTGTAAGACATACTTTTACTAGCAATATGCATTCTGTATTTATATATTCTACTTAACAAAATTTAACAACTGCTTTGAAAGCATACACATGCCACGTTTAATACAGTGACCTTCTGTGCACTATGATTACTATTTCAAATTGTTTCTCTTTGTCCTGGTCTTGCTCAGGTCGAGGTGAGGGGGTCCTGCCCCATGGAAGGGATCCTTGTCCCAGAGCATTCCCAGCACAGAGATGCAGCCACGTGGGACAGGGACAGGCAGCCAGCGCTGGGCATTAATTTTTACTGGAGCTCTTAATGCAGACAGGGTAAGAGCTCTGTAACTAAATGCTGGGAGATAGCATTTTAGGAAAAAAAATTGTCTCCATAAAAGTAAGAAAACCATGAAGGCAGAATTTGTAGACAGAGTGAGAGCTGGGGACGACATAAAGCTCAAGGGATGATAAGGAGGAATTAGGCAGAGCTCCCACCATTAGGCACAATGGCTTAAAACCACTATAAGAACTTGCCTTCTGCAGTGAACAAAGTTTTTCCTTCTAATCCTTCAGGCTCCCAGTCAGATGTGGTGACAGCTGCTCATGCTATGATGCAGGGTCAAAAGAATTTTAAATATGACCTTTTTTTAACTCTGAAAAAAGCCTCCACTCTTGAAGGAGCTTTCCTTTCTTGACACCTAAACCGGTTGGTTGCTGCACAGTTTGCACAGCTGTGGAGGTCTCGATTTGTTTTAGATGGCTACTCACTGCCAGTGGGCAGAAATAGAGGAAGCAATGAATTTTGAAGAAAACAAACGACAATAAAACTTCAGCTTCTACTTCTAATGTATTGCTACACCAGTATTTGGGATTAAATATCTGAAGCCGATAGGCATAAATGCTACCTTCATGTCAGAGAATGAGAAATGTAAGAAATAATTAGGCTCATTCTCTAGCAAACATCACATACAATAAGAAAACTTCCATTAACAAGACACTTCTGTTTGTCACATATTGCCTCAAACTGGCAGCCGCATGGAGAAGAAATACAGCCTATTAGGGAAGAAAGACATCCTTGACAAATCTTTCTCCAGAATCCAATCTCAGAGCTTTCAAGCAAACACTCAGTCTTTCAGACTTTTTTTTTTAAAAAAAAAAAAAAAAGCAGAGTACTGAATAAAACCAGATCTTGCCAGAATCAGAAATGCAAAAGCCATCAGCCTGCCTCCAGAAAGTCTACAAGAAATGTTCTTAATTCCTCAGCCACCAAAATTTACATCCAGTATGTGATGTACATTCTGTAGCGTGCCAGAGGTCCTTGGAGAGTGTATGTGGGTAAAACCTGTCAACGTCTACGTACTAGAATGAACTCTCAAGAATTACAAATAAAAAAGCAGTTAATATTTATCATTCCAAATCAATAATTTCCTCTTTCATCACAGTCCCAACTCTGAAACGAGACAAAATATTTAGGTTTAAATACTATTATTACACAACTTAGTATTAAATAGTACAGAATAAATAGAGACATTTGGTTTATGCTCATTACAATTCTCTCAACATCTCATCTCCTGCTGCCTTGTTCCTGTTCTGCAAATGGTTTCTCTTTGTTTCAAACTGTCAACTCTCCTGCAACTGAAACTGTCTGGTAGCATCACTTCTCCCACAAGTGGCCTAATTCATTAACATAATTACAGATTACTTCTTCTTTTGTTTGGCTACTTCAGAATGACTTGCAGAACTTCACTTGTTTTACAGTGCAGTCCCATCCTGAAGGAACAGGCAACACAAGGATGGGGTGAGGAATTACTAGCTCTGGAAGGGTGAAACACTCCTAGTTCTGTTTTGATGCTGGGACAGATATATCAGCAGCCTGGGAATAATGGTTTCCAGTGCTATCTGCATCAGACTTGCTGAAATGCATGCACACTGGAAAGCTTGACCAAGTCTTGTATCAGTTAATCTAATCACAGATATTGCCTGCCTTTGCAGTCCTCCCTTCTTTTCCACGCCTGACTATCAGAGCTACAACACAAGCGGTATAAAAACAGTGACAAACTTCAGTACATTGCACAGACACCAGAAAATAAATAATGGGCTCCATCAGTGGAGAAGGAAAGAGAAGGGAGAAGGAAAGAGAAATCTCCAACTGAGCAGCTGCCTGCTGACACTCTACTCCTACCTTGCTCGGGGAAAGAAGCTGATGGATATTCCCAAATATTTGACCACACACACACAAAATTACCCAGTGAAAGGCATACAAGAGACCCCAGTTGCTTGATAGCATATGCTGTAGTACACTAGGATATACAACAGACAGCCACGAAACTTAGCCAACCTATTAAGACAACCCAGTCTCTTCTCAGAAGCACTGGTAGCCTCAAAGATGAGCACAATGAATAGAAGATTCCATACTTCAACTTCTGCCCTTATTTCTGCTGCTGTGCCACCTCATAAAGGCCAGATCAAATCTGAATTTATTTAAGTGCTGCTCAGTTTTTCTTTCATAATTGTACAGCTCCTTTTTGAAGTTTTTTGGGACCATATTAAGTTTCCTGACAACCACTTGTGCTTTTCTCTGTGACACACACTGAAAAAAACCTATTGTATATAACAAGCAATGGGAAACAGCATCGTACAGAGGTGTCTTTGATGACCACCACCTCTCTTGAAAAAAGAAAAAGATACTCTCCAGAGCACTGCCAGCAAAGTCCATGTCGTGAGTAGGGTGACAGGTGGAATTCCTGTGGCAGTTCTATTTTGAAAACGTGTTCAACAGGAATGCCTCCGCTGCTGCCAGTACAGGCTGCTGCTTTCTATGTTAGGCACAAAAAACCAAGAAAACGCAAAATATTTTTTCAGAAAAGCTGAGCTTCAAAAAAACCAGTTCCTTTTGATGATTTTCTGTTTTCAAGCACTGAAGACAGATGTTATTTTATTTGACTTCCTTCACTTACATTTGTTGTTTATGAAATATTTCTATTTGAGTATGAACATCAGAGCCAGGTCCCTACCGTGCAGTGGGCCCAACAACTACATCTGACACACATCCCTGTCACACAACATTGACTCTTTGAGATAAAAAAGATTTAAGGAGAGTGACTGAGTATTTAAACCAAATAAGCATTACTCTCCTTACCCATAGAAACCATAAACAGTAGCTTCTTTTATTTGTCCTACATTATTGTTATTCATTGTTTTCATACAAAGATGTGTATTTTGGGGAGAGGGCTTTCATCTTCCTGATGAACGGGGGGAGGGATCTTTGCATGTAGAGGTAAATATGAAACAACTGTGTGTACATATATACACATACACACATCTCTATATCTGAATTAAATTTAAAAAAAGGCAAGTGGGTGGAAAATGAAAGTATCATAGGTAAAATGAAGATTATGAGTTAGGACAGAAGAAGGTAACACAGGGGAGCAGAACTCTGAGGGGCATCGGAAATGAAGACAAGGAGCTCAAAATTTGCATGCTGAAATCGGAGAAAAACATCAGGAAGGAACGTGCCCGAAGTGACAGGCAAGGAAACAGGCTTAGAAACTACACACCGTGAGGACTGTGCAAGGGCTCCATTAAATCAGTGGAGGTTGAAGGTAAAGTTCAACAGCAGAGTTCTGGCTGAGCTCATAATCCTCAGTGCTGAAAAGATTCATCCAGTTTCCACTTTCTTGTTCTTTGCTGCTGTCTCTTGCTTTGCAGTGGCTCTTGTTGGACCCCACGGTCAAAATACTCAACTCGCTAAAAAGGCAGAAAACCAATCCAGCAACAAACAGTGGAGGGTTTTCTGTCAGGCTGAACCCAGGGTCTGGCAGCTGGCAGAATGGGTCAAGGGAGGGGAAGGAATCAGGGTGGGAGCAGACAGGAGAAAAACTTTCCCATTTTGTTGCTGAAGAGATGCAAGACTGGCTTGGCAGTCAGACGTAACTCCATCCTGAGAAGGAGAAGGTTACAGGATTTAAGACAAGATGATCAGATAAAGATTTTGACAATTTGGGCACAAAGAAAATGAGGAAACTTGTAAATATCCACCAAATTAATTAATGCATGATTGGTGTATACCTTTGAGAGGACAGAAGACAAAGATCACACCTAGTTTTTAGGTTTCTGTAACAAAGCTGACAGCAGAGATGCCAACACCATCAGCTAAGTTTTGACTCTCAAATTTCATAGTCATAGTAAGAGATTAAGAAAAGAAGCCAGAGGGAGAATTTGGGGTAACTGATAAACAGATGATTAGGAAAAGTCATGATTAGCATAGAAAGATGATCATGAGGCAGTCAGGAACTGGTCGTTCTGACTGCTTTTACGTTGCCTGTCACTTCAGCATCTCAGTTGGAAATCTGAGGACTGGGTCATAAAACCACAATGGACAAGATTCCTACAATATGTCCATGGGTTGCAGCATAAACACAGATTCAAGAGGCTTTTTAAAAACATGAAACTTGTATACATCAATCAAAGGTATTCCTATAATTGTAGATAACCTGGAGCAAAGGAGGTGCGCACCTGGATATTCGTTTACTACTCATTCTGAAGTGTGAATGAGTACACCAGTGTATCAGGGTGTATCAAAAATCATTAATTATTCTACAGTTGATCAATCAGAGCAGGCTGTGATGAACCTGAAGCCCATAAACCACCCTCAGCCTGCAACATCACAACATTTTGGTTGCTGGTGCCACGTAGCACCAATGGTGCAGCACTGTGTGGCCCTTGGGTTTAAAGAGAAGCCACCAGCAACCAAGCCTAAGCTTCAAGCTGTCAACTGTCCCCCACAGCAGTGCAGGTTCCAAAAAGGAGTTTTCCTCAAGCTATACCCCACACACAGCGACTGTTACACCACAGCTCTCAGTTACCCATTTACAGCAGTGTGGCAGACTTGGAAAACATTAAAGTCTAGAGAGAGAGTGATACAAGTTCTATGAAAATAAATGACCTCACTGACAACCATGCTTACCTTCAAACTAATCACAAGCCTTTCAATTTGAATATTTTGAGTAATTCTTTGCAGGGTATCAAGATCATCAGATCAGCTGAATAGCACCTTCAGGGTCTCTGCTAAGGAATTCCCACTTATCTCATGGAGCATGACTGCAGGGGAAGCGGGTGAATAATAGCACCCTCTGCTTGCCATTTGTATTTGATATAAGATCTTTTTATGACTGCTGAGACTTCACAGTGATGCATAAGCAGAATGACACCAGCAGAGAGAATTCAAATACTAAATATTTTTGAGTAATCACTGAACCTGTACTTTTAACTGCAGACAAGTTTTATGGATTGTTTGTTTGTCTGCCTGTATCAAAAAGGTCCGACCTCCCACAGGAGGATTGCCCCTACTACTCCTTATCTGCTCTAAGTTCTTCTTGTTTGCTTACTGTAGTGCTTTCAGGGGTTGTTTTTGTGTTCCCTTGTTTTTCAAACACAGAGAACATCTTGGTTTGCCTTTGAATGCAGTTCACTTTCCTTTGCACGAAGTCAAACAACATCCATCACCTTTCTCAAAGAATGAAGTATCAGACTCTGCTAATCAGAGCTGACTCTGAAGGGTCAGTCCCAGATGCTGCCCAGTGCCAAACTTGTGTTGGTGAGGAGTGTGAGCTTCATGAGTCAGTGAGCAGGATGCACTTTGGAGAGAAACACACCTGACTGCAAGATATGGACCAGGAAAGCCCAGTGTTCCTCCCCCAGATGCTATCACTCCAGCCTAGAGAAATAACCAACATCTCAGTGATAACCCTACTGAGATTTTAGGGGCTCGCTTAAGCAGGTTGGTGAGGTTCTTTAGGAATGTCCAGTTCAAGTGTGTTTTTTTGGGGTTTTTTGTTTGTTTGTTTGGGGTTTTTTTAATTATTTGGACTGAGTGTGATCCTCAGCCTGTGGCCTGTGCAGCAAAACAAGAAATTAAGGCAAAAAGTAGCAGGCAGGTGGTGAAGAGGAATTAAAGCAATGGTTCAGTGGACCTAGCAATCTCATTTCTTGGACCTAAATACCTTTTCATTATGTCAACTTGTTCGATGTAATTGTATGAGAACTAGCAAAGTCTATGAGAAAGTAAGAGCTCTGCAGGATGACAGGCAGGTCTCACAAGGTGATTGATCACGGCATCTGTTAAATCTCTGGGTACTGAGTCCATGCTCCTCCGAGCCTCACAGTGGGGAAAAAACATATGAAGTCGGGTCTATGGTATACATGGCATCTACAGCAGTCTCACTGACTGCTACTTCAAAATCAGGAAAAACATCAGTCCAAAAACTATGAAGATTAATAGAAACTTTACAGCATATTGATTCAAACTGCTGTTGCTGGGGGGGGGAATCAGTTCGGAAAAAAAAGAGTAATTTTTTTCACTCATCTTCAAAAAATTTGGGTTAATTCTAATCCTTTCAGTAATAGATTCAGCTGACTTAAAAACTACGACTCACGTCTATTTTTGACAGAGGCAAAAGATAAGCCAGATCTCAAAAATTAATTTCAGGAATCTATAGGTTATAGATTATAGGCTCAGTACTCACAAACTAAGTAATGTGCAAGAGCAAATAACACAAACAGGAGCTTTACACATACAGGCTTGGAGCTCAACCTGCATGAATGTCTTACTCTTCATTACCTGGGGTTTTTATTCCTGCTGGGAGGACACTGGAGGAGCAGCAGTTACTGGGACCAGGCTCCTGCAACACACACCAGCACAGCATTGCAGGGACTAACCTCAATTTTCATCCTGGCTTTCTGCTGTCACACCAAAGGCATTTTGCTCTGAATATTAATCAGCTCACTCCACACATTCATTGCTAATTTTGGCATCGACTTCTGACTGTGCAGAAATTGTTCTCCAACAGGAAAAGGAGAAATAAACATTTGCTTTCCAGGACAGCAGTTTGGTCTTCGCTTCTCTTTCCCTGACTTCCAGCCTGAGTAATATAACACTGCCTGTGGGAGTGAGTGTAGGGAAGTGCTAGGAGGTCATAACAACAGTTCAGTGCACACACTCTGCTGAAACCTTCCTTACATAGTGGGTAATTTCTCAAGGCACCAGTCACTACTGATATGTTATTACCTGCTGCCACCAAGGACACAAGCTCATTGCACTCTGAGGATAACTTTTAACTCACAACAAGTACATCTTTGGCTTGGACTTTTGTAGTTTATTTCTTTCTGACTCGGATGTACTTGCGCTGCCCATGCTGCTCTAATCAATACATTACCACTGCAACAGTATGAGCACCATCATTCACATTAAAGAATTATCACATCAAAGAATTATTTAAAATCCCCAAAGGTTTCACTGAGCAAGGCCCTCTGAGTATCCATGTCCATGGGAAGGATGGTGCCTCTTTCAAGGTGCCATTTTCAAATGCCTGTACAATCTTCATTCTGCAAAGGTGCCGGAGTGAATAAAATGCACCTGTACCATCACCAGAAGAAAAAAAAAAAAAGATGCAAGCAGAGCTCAGATTGCACAACCACATGGTGATCTTCTCACAGAATTTCTGCAACACCAAATGCTTATTATCTCCCTAAACAGACATTCACTGCACAGTCCCAAGCCTTCCTTACAGTGCACTGCCCAGTCTTTGCACCAGGTGCAGTATTAGCCATTCGTTTATTAAAAAAATTGTGAATATTTGCTTTTTTTCCTCAATAACCCTGAGCTGAGCAGATAACATTACCCATTTCACAGGGACTCTGTGAAGCAGAGGATGACAAAGGACAAAACTGCGGAGAGTACACTAATTTGCAGATTCCTGACCAGAGATTCAAGAACCTTACTTGCCAGTGAATTTTGCGCTCTGTGGAGGATTTGCACATCCAAAACAGACATTGCAGGGCCTGCAGTGCTTTGTGTGACCACCCAACAATTGTGTTACACACAGGTTCGAATCTGGACATTCAGAAACAGTTTGGTTTTGAGACAATTGCCCGGGATTTTACAATTGTAGTTACATAATAACAATTACACACCATGGTAGGAATACTGAAAACAGACCTTCTGACTCAGCTCTTCCCATTGTGAACACAGATTAATGATACTGATTTGACAGATTCTTCTTCCAGCCTGGGCAGTGTGCTGTAGCCCTCACTTTCCATGTATCTTTGTCCATCTCCACACTTTACCACACTGTTTTCCCCATGGAGACAGCAGCAGGAGTCCTAGTAGGCAGGACAGAAGGCTGAAGGCTGTTGATGCACACATTGCTTTGTAACAATAATGCAAATAGCTCTTTGTAGCTTATTTTGGAAAGTAAGATGAAAGTCTGACCTCAGCAAGTTAAATTTACTTTTGCATCTTCTAAAGTACAAAAACAGATCTTCCAGAAGTGCTTTGGCATGAATAAGAGTTTGTTGTTTTTTTTTTTTAATGAGTTTTGTTCCCCTGAGATGAGTATCTCATTTTAAAAATAAATATAAGTAAAGCCAACAAAACAAATCACTATTATAATATGACAGGAAAAGAAAACATGATTCTATGCTATGAAGAACATAAAAAGTTGCTCTGGAAAAAAAGCTACTGACTTAAGGAAGATTAAATGGCTTTCTAGAGGCGAGAGAACACCTAAGAGTGCAAAACTCAGCATTAAGATGCATCTAACACAGTATCTCGAGTATTAGCCCAGATGAGAGTGTAAGAACATGTTGTACTTCTGCCAATAATAACCCTGTCTCCAGCCCTTTTCAGGGATTTGTTAGGTTGGATGTGGCTTCTTTGGTATTAGTAGCCCTTCGCAGATTTACATGAACTTGTCTGGTCTCCTCCTGAGCCACAAGAACTTTTAGCAGTCACAACATCCTTTAGGCAAAGTTTCTAACCACTCAATTACCCATTCTATGAAAATCCACTTTGGTTTACGATTTATTGGTTTTAGCCTGACTCCTGCTAGCTTCATCTGGTGTCCCACAGTTTTTTTATGAAAAGAGACAGCGAACTTGATCCCTGCTCATCATTTTCACACCACTCACAGCTATGACCTTTATCAAGCTCTCCTCTGTTCCCACCTCTTCCCTAATTCCTGTCTCCAATCTGTCCTTTCCACTCCAGAGCCGTGGGCAGGTACAACATGGTGGCTCTCCAACACAGCAAGGCTTGGCCAGGCAGGTTCTGGGCCTGGCACGGCGGGAGTCACTTTTTCATTAAGACCAGCCCTTTAAAGGATAAGAGTTTATGAGCACTGCCTCGTCCTAATTGCATTATTCCATTAGCTCAAGGAACAGAGCCTTATCTCGCAGTAATCGAGGCAGGAGCAGCCTGAGCTTTGTGAGGGATTACTGCCCTTAGCTCTGGGAGGAACACGTTACGTCTGTCAGCTCAGCATCCTCTTCCTACATGTCCAACCCCCACAACCAAAGTCAATCACAATAAGCCCCCTTTTCTTACAGCATCATGAGTAATTGATTTCCCACAGCTGCTCCTGGACCTCGTTCAAACCCTGACCATTCCTGAATGTTCCGAGAAATTGCAAGGTCTTTTCCTGGCAAGTTTTGGGCCCAGCCTTGTTTTCTCTTTGGAGCATTTCTCATGGCCAAGCTCCTAGCACAGTATTCAACTACATAAGTGTAGGTATCTTAACTAATCACTCAATATTCCTCTCCCAATAGCAGAGATCCAGCCAGTAGCATCTCTGGAGCATTTCTTCTCTGTAAGGAGACAGAACAGCTCAGAGGAAACCACTAAGTACCTACTTTTTCCTATTGACTATACAAGAAAGAAGATGAGTAGCTCGGGTGCAAACATTTACACCCTAGACTTCTAAAGTTAGGCATCTCATGACATCAAAAAAGGATTACATATGCTCTCAAAAGAATGGAATTTTTTTCCAGATAAAAGGATGTATTAATTCAACAAACACTAACCTACCAATTCCTACACACTGAGTTTCAAAGTTTGTTATTAAATGTAAAATTGCTTATGATTATAAACTGTCTACTCAATAAAACAAAACAAAAATCATTAAATGAGAGGCCTTTGCTTTTAAAGAGATTTAGAAGATAATTGAGTGCTCTAAAACAACTGCAACTGTTCTGTAGCCTATTTAGAAAGACACAAACCAGGGTAATTTCATTTAAATAACTAATCTAAATTCTTTTTGATCTTGCATTTAATATCTGCAAAGGACAAAGAAGAAAAGCTTCTCAGCGCGCTGTGGATGTTCTCCAGCATCTTAGTCAATATTAGAAATGGTAAAGGTCTTCTAGTTCACTGAACTCTGCACTTGCCAAATGTCTCTCCTGAATTGTATTTCTTCCTATTTGTTACATTCTAGTTTTAAATATCCAAAATGTTGGGATGCTGCTAAATAGTTAGAAATCATGGTAAGGAAGGTTTTCCTCATGTTCAGCTTGAAATTTAGTTCACCCAACCATTCCTTGTAGCTTTTTCATGTCTCCAGATTGTCCCCGTTCTTGTTTATATTCATCAAATGTTTTTAAACCAAAGCATATCCCTTGAAACCCTGAGATGCTCAAAGAGACCGTCTACAATCCTACAGCTCTTCTATCCAGTTGCTCTGGGCTCAGATGCCAACCTCTCATGTTCCTGCAGCCAACAGTCGGCTGCAGAGCCGCGCTGAGCAGGGGAACCCTTCCTGGCACGGCTGCACCAAAGGGAGGAACCCTACAACACCTCAGCCAGGGAGAGAGCTTGGCCTTGCATTAATGGTACCTTATCACAGTTCCAGAAACAGGATGGATTCAGGCACCATCATGGAGTCTTCACCCACAGCAAGAACTAACATACTCGTCGTCTGGGGGTTTTTGGCATGCTGGCAGCTGATATTAGAGGCCAAGCCCGGCCAAGCCTGACTCATTGCCACCTTGTCCAGCTGCTAGGGCGGCCACCACGGCTTTCTTCTGCTAATGGAAACATCCTGAGGAGTAACGACACTCAGGAGTTGCTACCATGCTCCAAGCCACCCACAGGTATGTGGCAGAGCAAGGTCATTCATTATTGCAGTACCTGGTAGATGTTTCTTATCAAAACTTTATGATTTGCCTAATTAGTTTTGGATTAGAACCTGTAGGCCAAATTCTCTCCTCTACTTATGTGTTTCCTTTTGGGAAGGAGAATGCATAAGAAGCTGGCCTGGCAAATCTAATGGTATTCATTGTGCCATCCAGCTTCATTCTATTATTTTCTCTTTAGCTCCTCTCACATAAGGTTTCATATTCTCATGCAATTCTATGCATGTTTATTTCATGATATTATACTTCACCTTCTGAGTATAATCACTGGCCTCAGCCCCATGAACTAGATGCAGTTTACCCATAATTAAAGTAATTCCTCACCTGTATGGTTCCATACAGCACAGTGGAGAGTAACATTAACTGGAACAGCCTGAAATATAAACTATGCTGTCCCATCCCACCACATATTCTCAGACAATTTCATACAAATTCAGCAATCTAGTCTCCCACTGGGGAACCTACTGTTACTAATGTTACCATTTTTTGCTGAAAAGGGATGCAGGTGCCATTGAATTGCTGCCAAGGAGAGAAGCCAGAAGATAAGGTTGTGTTCTTAAAGATTTTCTAATCTACTTCTAATAGTTTGCAGACTAGACTGCAGTGAAGATGCACATACTGTTGTCCCTTGATACTGCTAAAAGCGTCTGTGCGCAGAAGGCCAGCGCAAGCAAACAAGATGCCTGAGAGGGAATGCTAATGCAGGGAAATCCACAGCAGAGACGTGGGTGCAATTGCAGATGAAAAGTGGTTTTGGGTGGAAAGGCCAAGAAGTTATTCACATGAGGGTTGGGAAGAAGAGAAGAGCATGAAGTTTCCTAATAACCTGAAGGGAGAAAAGAGAGAACATGTGACCAGAGAGGGGTAGTGACAAGAGCTGCCAGGTAGCTGGGATTGGCAGTGGAAGGAGAAAAGGGCCAATACACTCATGGTCAGCTCATGCACAGAGATCTACAGGGAGTCCTGGAATAATTTCTTTGTTACAGCTTCCAACTAATATCAAGCAAAGCATCCAACTAGAACAGGCTGTTCTCTTGCCAGTTCCCTGTGGCACCCCAGTCTAAGACTTTGCTGTTTTCATGTGTGTGTGTGTGTTTTTGTTTTAATAATCATGTAAGAGGATTTCAGATATTATTCCCCTGGTGCTTTCACTCCATTTAGCATCGTAAAAATCTCCTCTGCTTTGTAGTTTAGCTCTGCCTAGGGTTTGTATTTTGCACGCTCTGATTGAATGAGGGCACTAATCCAACAGTAGGGTTGCCCATGAAAATTTGCTCAAGACCTTTGCCGCAAGAAATCAAGAAAAAAATAAATCCCTGAAATCCCTGCTTCTCACAGAGATGGAGACCGACTTTATTAGGCCAAGGTTTATTCAAAATCAAAACATTGTGCCATATTATCGAGCTAAACCCAACAGTCACAAAAACTGCGATCCTGAAATTTCACACACAGAAGCAGCTTTTTTCATTTCCCGGCATTCCGGATAGGTGATGTCTCACCTCTGTGCATGCCAGAACTGCCTCAGTCTCCGCAGGGCTGAACAGCTCAGCACTGCAGCCTGAGCAGGCTCCAGAACCTCCTCACGTCCCCTAAGGGGCTCCGTCTGAAGGGTGTTTTCAGAACACACAAGATTAGGAGCCCCATGAAGTGCACCGATGGCAGATACTTCCTTTTAAGACAGAGCCAAAGGAAGCAAGCAACCTTCTCACCTATCCCTTTTACTTAATAGCCTGGGGATTAGAGTGCACACCCAGGAAGGAGAAGACCCAGGCTCAGTTCCCTACACTGAGCCTGAGGTAATCCAAAGCAGCCTCTTAGGGGCACCCTGCTACAGGTTTACCTGGGAGTGAGCTCTCCCCAATCCTGATACTGAAGCTACAAGGGATTTTAGGGAATTCAGGACTCCACCAGGCCAGACCAAAAGCACATTCCCCTTTCTTGGCTACCTGAGGCAAGTCTTGGCTTCTGCTCCCAGATGAGTCCCCACATTTCTCAGATCCACAGCACAGTGATGAATCTATGAAAACAAGTATTCTGTAGCATAAATGATTAGAATATCTACATTTTCTTACCATGGGGTTGCCCTATGTATTCCAAGCAGATTACTGTATCCAGGTATGCAAAAATTCGTCCTTAATACTTATTTCTACCACAAAAAATAGGAAAAACCCAAACCCATAAAGACTCTGGGAAAAAAAAAAAAAAAGCAAACAGTTTTCAGACAGAAACCTCAAAACATTAAGGAGGCATTAAGCAGTGTAGCACTAGCCTCCAAATAACAGGATTTATTATATCCATTTTCTACTGTCACATCTTCCCCCTCCCCCCGCCCCTCTGATGAGCCACAGCCTGTTTCAAATGGTAAAACAAGTATAGACTCCCTGGCTCCATTCCCAATTCATTTCTCTGCTTCAGGGCTTCTCCCGTTGTCTCCTGCTCACTTGGAAATCATGTATCAGCTCTGCTAACCCATTTCAAAAAGTTTGGGAAAAAAGTTTGATATCTGCACCTGTTACTCTCATTGCTTTCACTACTTCTAGCTTCTTCCCCAAACCAAGTTTAGATTCCCCGCTTCACTCACATGCCACACCCTCAGCTGAGGATCCCCTTACTTTCAGCAAGGCTTTAAAAACTCACACCTGTCGGATACTCCACACAGGACTTGGAAGAAAGAAGGTTTGGGACTGAGGAAGCAGTTGACAGGAATTCAAGGAATGAGGATATTAAGAAAGGAGTAAATTATGGGGAACCAAACATGAAGTTTCTCATCCATTACCTGTGCTTAGAAACTGCCCAGCCGATGAACTGTAAGTTAGGTTTTTCCCTGATGCACCACACATCAAAACAGAGGATGTATTCCTGCACTGCTAGCTCTGCATCTGTCAATTCCTCCATTTCATACACCCTTAAACCCCCAAATTGTATCTTTCCCCACCTTTCTAGACCCCTTCTACTGTAACAGTGAACAGCCTGTGAACAGCTTCACACCCATCTTGTTTCTCAGCCCTTCTTCTCTTTCCCTTTGTCTTGGCAAGAAGATGATCAATACCTTTCAAAAGCTGCAGGTGCTCCCCAAGCATCCCATTCCTACGAGAACAGTGATCACCTCCACTCAGGATTCCAGTGGAAAAGCGAGGTACATTTTTCTGCAGGATGTGTATATCTTTGCTGCAAAAGAGCATTTGGCTGAGATACAAAGCATCTTCACCTTTTCACCCTCCCACCCAGATTTGCTAAAAGGTTGCAGCTGTCTCAGCAGAAATGCCTCTCAGCAGGGTCCTAACGTTCACAGAAACGTAGAATATCCTGAGTCGGAAGGGACCCACAAAATCATCAGAATTCAACTCGTGGCCCTGCACAGGACAGCAACAAGAACACCAACCCCATTTCCCAAAATCCTACGAGCATGGCAGCAGTGGGACCCTCTCTTTCCAGCTCTCAAGTGTGTGTGCACAAGTTTCACTCTGTTTCTTTATGTCCTGAGCCCTCCGAGCTCTCCTGCTCTCCTTATGGGGCCCCGGACAGCTCACCTAGCTACAGCATCTGCTAAATTCTGACTCCATAGTGGAGAGTGTTTCCTCTCCTGAAACATCCTGTTAGGACGAGCTGGCTGCTGCTCTGGGAAGTTGGCTTTGCGACCCGCAGCACCGAGTGAGCTTCCCTCTGCCCAGCTCAGCTGCAGCAGCTACCTCTGCTGGCAGGAGACTGCAGCGGGGCCTCTGCTCTAGGAACAAGCTCAAGCACCCTGAATGCCTCATCCTGACCTGGAGAAGCAACACATTTCCATTTCTGCTTATTTGCCTTTCCCAGTAATTGACCTTTCCAGTGGAACGTGTGGTCACACTGCTCTCCCCCCCCCAAGTCAGTAGGGCTGGAAAGTCTCTAATAACAGCCAATAATTCTGCCATAACACTTTAAGGAAAGCACCGACGTTTCCACACAGCCAGAATTAATTCTGCTGCTGCGGAGCTAACAGGGGAATCACACTGCACTAGTGGCTCCAGGGAAGATGAAAACAGCCCGTTGATAGTAATGCCCCAAGCAAGTTTGACAGCTGCCACCTTCCCCAATCTTCCCAACCAGTCAATGATTCTCTTGAGTGAAGAAATTAACAATCCCAAATGCGTGAAACAAGTGGAAGGATTTCTCTCTTCCATGCTGCAACTTCTCCTACAAATAGTGATTTTAGAGCCGTTGTTACCAAACACAACTGCTCTAAAATTTCTGAGAGCCTTCGTAGCATCCAGCAGAGTCTGAATACGAACATGTCTTGTCACAGTTGCTTCCCCCATCACTGCAGGTGATGGCTTGAAAAGGAGTTTGCATTTATGTTGTCCATACTCCAAGTAGTACACAGCTAAGTGAGGGTTTTCACAAGCACTTTATACACATAAAAAGGAACAATACAACACACAAAAGACTTCTAAGAACAGAAAAAAAGTTATTTCAGAACATTACTCTCGAGCACATGAAGCGCTAATTGAGGGTTTGCGGTGGTCTACAGGAGTGGTATCAAAACTCTTGTCTGCACAGACAGGATTTAATGTGATTTTTAGTTTTATAATCGGTGTTAAAAACAGGCACAACCAATAGCAAACCCCATAAGAAAACTTGGTTTAGGTATCCCAAAGCTCACATGAGTATGACAATAATAAAATCACATTCTGAGGCAGGCTTGGCCAAACCACTTGCTACAGAAGTAGACAGAGAAGCCGAACCTGGTGACATATATTGATAAGGACAGATTTAAAATAAAAAAGTTTTAAGGTGCTATGTACAATTGCCATCTACAAAATGAACTAGGTAGGCACCAAAGCCTAGAAGGGTATGGCAAGAAAGAATAGCCCCTGACAGTGAGGTCTGTGCAGCAAGAACGGCCCCCGCAAAGAGAAACAATTTTCCTGTGTCTGGACCTCACCCAGACACTGTTAAGAGATGTACAACAGCACAATGCCCATTTAGACAGTGGATGCAAAGCCCAGAGTCCACATCAGGGGGAAGTGTGAATTAAACATTCCACAAAAAAAACCCCTCCAAAATAAACTTCTGGAAGATCTACTTTTCCAAAGTCTGTGTATTATTTTATAAAAGGATTTATAAACGATCAAAAAAAAAAAAAAGGTAAAAAGTATATCTGAGCATAAAGAAGCTATTTCACCTGTCACATTTTCATCTTTGTCATTGCATATGACCCACATAACCTACAGTTTCCTGAGCCACCCCAAATACACTTAAGAAGTTTATCCTATGCTTCTTGGCGTTTCTACGCAGTTTCTGATCTTTGTCCCTATACTAAAATTAAGTCCATGCAGATCGCACCCTCCTTCGCCCTCCGCAAACCCTCACGGCCGTGTCCTGCCGCCGCCCGCAGCGCCCCTTCCACCCGCCTTGCTCCCTCTCCCGCAGAAAACGCGCCGGCGCCGCCTCTCCCCAGGAGCGCAGTTGGCAAAGCAGGGCTTGTCCAGACACGCAGCCCTTACGCGCACAGGAGCTGCACCAGGCAGGGAAGGAGCAGATATTCCAGCTCTGCCTGTCAAGTCTGCATTTCAAAGGTTGTGTCTGGGTGTGGGAAAGAATAAAGAGGGTCTGTCGGTCCACATGCAAAACCCCACACTCTTCTGCCTCAGCTGCCAGGCTGTCGCTCAGGACCTGAACACGTCCCCACTTGCCCCTTCCCACTGAGTTGATACCGGTCATGCTCAGTGAAACATTTCTCTCCCATTTGTCAAACTATACACATGTCCTTTAAAATACACATTTTTAAAAATTAAATGCCCAGTGCTCTGAAAGAGGAAGGGCATCCAAAACAGGCAAGGCTACTGTCTTGAGGAAAGAGGGCTGAGGAGCAGCTAGCGTAATTTCTCAATTACTTGACTCAAAAAATCATAGAATCATAGAATGTTTTGGGTTGGAAGGGACCTTAAAGATCATCTAATTCCCAGTAGATTCCATTGCCATGGGCAGGGACACCCTCCACTAGACCAGGTTGATCAGAGCCCCATCCATCCTGGCCTTGAAAACTTCCAGGATGGATGATGGGAGGAGGGGAGGGATAGAGGTTTCTTAAGGCTGGAGTCTACTTTCATGCAGATGGGAAGTTTCCTTAGCCAAAAATCAGACTATGATTATTCCCAACAGGAATGTTACGTCTTCCCAGATCTCTTTCACCTGCTGCAACGGGCACATCTCTGATTCACAGCCATGACTCAGATTTTAAGCAGTGAATGCTTGTGGGAGTACATCTATTCCCTTCAATTTGTGGCTACAGTAAGGCTTAGATGCACCATTACAAGCACACTAAAATATGTGGCAGCAGACACCCACCTGGGGGAAGGGAAAGAGAACTTCACCTGAAACCGCTGAGACAAAGCTACAGATGAGGTTCATGTGACTCCTTTTGATGGCTTCAGATGGCAGTCAGGCAGAACATATATGCAAACCCATAAAGGTAGTTCTGGAAGGCCAATTTTCAAGCGTTTTTGAGCCACCAGATGGTGAGATGAGCCCTAAACTTAAATGTTCACATGCTCCTTCATTACTGGTATCTATATTACTGTCACTTAAGTCTGTTATGGACATCCACAAGCACAGAGGATGGTATCTGCATACAGAATTCTGGCCACTGCTGCTTTTCTCACTGCTCAGATGAGCACTGAGAAGCAGATGGCTCATCTTCAGTGCACCAACCCAGTGATGGGAACCCACACCCATGGCCCCAGATCCCACAGGAATACTTTAATGACTAAATTACAGATCCCTTGTCTCAATTGTTGTTTTCTAGTCCTTCCAATTTTGCAATGAAAAACACATAAAGAGCCTTGGGAAGCAGGTAAGAGCTCACACTTTTTGATTTACCTTCAAGGAAGTTTAAATTTGTACACATCCAAGACAGGTAACAGGTCTTGCTTGTCTTATTGGATAAGACTGGGGCACTCTTCTGGTCAAGGAAAGAATGAAGACAGACTCAAAACGGCCAGGCCTCCTGCTTCTTGAATGCCTACTGGCATCACTGCTTGCGGCCTCTCTCTATAACAAAGCAAACCCTGAAGGGAACAAGTGATGTGCTACATTCTGTGCCCTAGATCAACTTCCAAAGCATAAGTGTCAGCACATCATCCACACCCTTCCACTGACAGTTTCCTCTAGTTTAGTTCTAGGCAGCATCTCACTCCATGTATGTCATCACTCTGAGGGAGCCAAATGCCTGGCACTGTCTAAAACAAATCCCACAAAACATGAACTGGCTTCAAATCTACTACCAGGCGACTACACAGTATCATGAGTTTCAGATAGATTATTCTCTGAAACGTAAGTTTTGATGACCATGAATTCTATTAAGCCAGTGGCTGGAAAGAAGAAAGGAAAATGGACTCATGTGTAGGGTTTTGAAGAAACCAGACCAAGTACATCTTATGAAGCTCAACTGAAACGGCTCAACATAATGTGAAAGACTACCAGAGAAGCACTACTCTTTTTATCATAAATACCTACTAAGTTATAGATTATATCACCAACACTAAAAGATGGGCAACAACGACCTGCCAAGATTCAAGACTGCCCTAAAACGACTCCTCTTTACTAACTGTTCACAGTCACATGGCTACTGTTCTCAGCTGCTGGAAAAACCCAGTTTGACACACATGAGAACCACCAGCTCCCACCAAAAGGTGATAAATACAGTGTTTGCCACTCAACGATTATGGTAAGAACGTTGCCTCTTTCAGATGAGAACATGCCTAACAATCTCCTTACGTATCCACCGCTCATGTAAACACCAATATATCAAGTGTTTGGCTGGATAAGAGTCAGACTGAAAGAACTGATGCCTTGGCTATACTATACAGACATTGGAAACCGTTTTGTCCATCCTACATTACTTTCTGTAGTCCTAAAATACATGATTTTCTGTTCCTGGTACACAACACTACATCAAAAATCAGGAGAGCAGAATTCACAGAACACCAATGTATGATTTTATCTCAGTGGAAGAGTGGAAGGAAGGACACATGAAACTAGACTAGCCCTCCTCAGTATGAAATACCAGAGATTTCCCACTGATCAGAAAGCCCTAGAAAGGGGCCTAGAAAGGGTTCCCATACACCAAGTGGTTCAAGCATACAGTTTGTACTTGATACTGTAATAGACAAGTAATGCACACTGCCATCACTTTCCCCAGCTGAGGAGGACCTATGGTGTTAGTGCAAGCCGTTTGTTACTCCAGCCAAAGCAACCAAACAGTTGAGTATTTCAGTTTTGCTTAAATCACTACTCACAGCTTTCAGTCACAGGGGCCCCAAAGAGTGTAGAAATGAATGGTGGAAGCAATTCCCAAACTATTAGAACTGTTCTAGAAGTGAACTTTCGGCTTGCTTCCTACTCCTTCTGAGGCTTAGTCCTTCACTTCTCAGACGCATACGCAAGACTGGGCTTACTGGGAGACTAAGGGAGCTTTCAAGTCTTGCGCTGTGCTCCTGGGACAACTGGTGGGAGCCGCACCAACAGATGACTATGTCAGATGCACAGCTTCTTTGAGCACTCTGACACGGTTCCTCCTCAAATGCATGACACGTAATCATCAATACTGAACTAAACAGTAATCTTGGTCACTGACAAATGCATGTTTAAGCTATTTAAAGAACACAAAACCACAACTCCAGTACTCCAAAAAAGGAGGCCAACCAGCCACCCTCCTCATCTACCTCTTTATTTTTGCTGTGTGTTATTTTCTTCCCTTATTGATGCAATTGTAAATTCCACAGAATGGAGACAATAAGAAATGCACATCTAAGCTACATATCTGGTTACTTCTACCATCATATTTATTCAGCCTCCCTCTTTAAAACCACACACACGTTTATCAAAGTCTTGCATTGTTTTAAAATTATTATACCCAAACACTGTTTGGATCCCTCTTCTTTTGCCTGACAACTTTGAAAAATGCTGTTTTTGTATCAGCTCAGAAGTGCAGTACAACTTACCATAAGCAAGGAAAGATAATTTCAGATTTGTAATAAGAGAAAATACTCAGTGAAAGAGCAACAGAGTATGTTTTCATACACTGATATCTCAGATTAACTCCAAGTTCTTACCACAGTTGTACGGCATAGTCTGGCATAACATATTTGTCCCAGGGCACAAAGAATTTATGCTCAAGAATCAATACTGTGTTGCAACACTTGTTCTTAACTTTTTTAAGGATAGGAATGATTTTCAAAGCTTAAAGATATCAGCCTATAAAATGTACTTCTCTGTTGATCAATTTCTGTACTCTGCTCCTTATTTGGAAAAATGATGTACTCATTGAAAGGTTTCTTAGAAAGCAATAATACTCTCTGCTTTGCAAACAGTTTCTTGTGTTATGGTGATTTAAGTACCTTTCACAGCTCCAGCACCCCTGTGTGTATGAACACACTGAAATTCAGGTACACACTTTTCTTTCCTAAAATAAGACAATCAATCTGAAGACAAATTAAAACATCACAGAAAAACATTTTCAATTAGCATAGTAAGAATGATCAGTAGCTCTCAGTACTAGGGGAAAAACGCATTTTGATGTTAGACATGTATGAGATGTATGAAATCATTATGTTTCCAGAGTCAGCTGTGTGGTTTCCTATAAACTAGCAGGTCATACATGTCAATAGGCTTATGACGAACAAAAAAGCTGTACAATTATACCAGTTTCTTCTAGTGAAAAATTAAAACCATACAGCATTTTTGGATATCTTTCTCTTTTTACAATTTGCCTCTCCTGTCAATACCCTTTAGCACCTTGTATTTTGAAGTGACACTTGCCAGAAGTATTGGTTGCCAGGCTGAAGCACTACACCATAAGCTGCATCCCTGTGTGCCAGCAATGATTTCAGTGACGAAACCCAGCTACAGAGGTCTGAATCCTTGTACTACTTTTTTCCTTAGGGGGAAGGTGTGACTTATAAAATAGAATTCAGAATGTTTCCCAGCTATAGGCACATTTCCCAAGAGCCACTGAAAAGACTGAGTTTGTGTGTAATTATGAAAGACATTGTCTGGGGATGCCAAGTGCACTGAAATATATGAATGTTTTTAACTTGCTAAACATGTCTCAACTCAGCAGCATGCTTATCTGAAACCCAAAATACTACTTTCGATGGTTTAGCGATGCAAAAATTCAGAGATAAGGTAATGCTAAAACCTTGCACGTTTGGGCTAGAGCAGTGAAGTTCTTGTGTTGTTTCTAAAATGATTCTGAAAATAGATTTGTCAAGCCTTTTTCAAAATCAGCCTTAAAATTTTGCTACTGCAATCTGTATTTAAATAAAGCTTTTATTAACCCTTTTATGAAGAAACAAGCTTAAAATCTTGTTGACTCACACCCAAGTTACAAGACAAAACACATTTGCTTCCAGAAGCTTTGGTTGTCACTGTTTGGTTGTCACTGTCACTCAAGTTTGTTTTCTGGAGAAATGACCTGATGATACAACATTCAGGCAATGTTTTTTCTCTTTTTTGTATTGTGTCATAGAATATGCCCCTATTTTTGTCATAAGTAATGAATTATTTTTTATAAAGCACAGATATGCTTGCTTCACACTGAAATAGGTCTAAAAGTCACTCCAGTCAAAATCTGTGCTAATGTGTCTCCTGTTTATTACACTTGGTGACACTAGGAGCACCTTTGCTGTCTCTCAACACATAGAGACAACTCTAAACTAACACTTGAGACAATGACTTACTGCACCATATTATAATCAGTTAAAAAACCTCACTTCTTTAAGACATAAACCCATGTACAAAGATCTGTATTTTAGTGTAGTGGGATAAAATACCATAAATATGGAAGAAATGTTTACTGACCTTCATTGTTTATTGCCCTTTATTCATCCTCAGCAAAATCCACACCAGAAAAACATAGTACCACTTCTTGATGCATTTCCTAGTTAACTATAAAAAGTTTCCTATATCCTCCAGATAACATATGAATGCAATGCCATTTAAGAAATAAGAGACAGCAATAATCTGAGTTAGATAGAAACCATTCATACAGTGAAGAACTAGAAAAAGAAAAAGGAAAAAGCTCCCTCCAAAGGATTTTTTTCCTCTAACATTACTTTTTGATCTGTGGACTTTTAGTAGGTGTTATCACACAATCTAAAAAAATATTGCAAATAGTATTTATCTACATATATATTTTCATATGCACACAAAATTTGGCAAAAATAGAACATTTAAAGTTAACATTTATCCTATCAATCATAATTGCAAGTATAGCCACAAGGAAGCTCTTGTCTGCAGCAGGGATTCAGTGTGTTCAAACTCTCAATGCTCTTAAACTTCACTTACTTCCAGTGGTAGAGTTAGTACCTTTTAAAACTATACTTGGCTTATGTGAGAGTGAACAGTCACCATGCCAACCCTGACGAACAACACAGGACATGAAATAGCCCATGGATCTCTTATCCCGCCTAAATAGCTGGAAATCTAATTGGGGCAGAGGAAAACAAAACACGATAAAAACAACTGTATGAGTCAAGAGGGAAAACAAAAAACAAGCAGCACGGGCTTCTGTGGAAACAAACACAGGTACCAATCCATGTAGTGTTTCTACCCAATACACTAGTGAAAAAACATTTTTCAATTACCAGTCTGGTATATGTTTTCCCATTAAGAAGGTGGTTTCACAAGCCACTGAACTATATCTTTGATGTTCGTGATAACTATTCCTAACTGTTTGTGAACTACACTATTAAATCCCCTCAAATGTCAGTTTATTTTCTCTTGTAACATGTTCCTACAGTGCGAGATTAACAGACACAGAGTAGGCCTTCAGGCACTAAGAATGTAAATCAGCCTAATCTCAAGAAAACAAGATGTGCACTTAACCATAAATATTTTTTTATAATCACATCAAACATGACATACCTGGTATTCAGTTTTATATAAATTAGTTCTTACGTCAGATCTACTTCTGAGGTTATCCAAAACCCAAACACATAACATTATTTTTACTCTTCAGGTCTGAATAATATTTACAGACATTAATGCTATATCCAGCTCTACAATCATTCGAGACACATTATATAACTTTATTTTTTTATTTGACAAGCAGCAGTATCATGTTCGTCATTTTTTTTTTACATTTTAATGTAGATACAATTATTAGGTTATCTGTCATATTACAATATTTAGGTTTTTTGTGTGATTTTTTTTTTTTTTACTTTGTCTTAAGATACATTAAAAAACATCAACTGCAAACGTGAATGGGGGGGGGGGGGGGGAAGGAAAAAAAGCATGGTACCCAACCAATTCTCCACATTTCAGCAATACTTCACTCATTCTTTTAGTAAAGTTTTAAGAAATGTCATAATGACATGAGCTTGAAATATCTATAGGCATTTTCATTGACGCTCATGACATGGCACTGGTGATGTTGTAAACAGCAGAAAAACAGGGGCTGCCAAGTGACCAATTATGGAGGCACAGGCCTGCCTCTTCCCACAGGAACACACCAAACAGTGACAGCAATGATCTCCTTACAATCATACCTGCAGGATAGCAACATCATGCTACATAACTGTATTCGTCTGCAGAGGCCTGGCTTCGCTCTATGTACTGTTTGTCTATCAGAACTTCAATACACTTCTTAATCATGCTGATACTTGGGTTAAACCTAGCTCTTGATTGGCTGATTACCTGCAAAAGAAAGACACAGTTTTTGTGTTAGTTTTATTTTTCACAGTCAAAACCTCCATCTAAATATTTGCTAAGGGCTTTAAGGTAAATTCAGTATGCTTTTCTTTTAAAGACATGACTGAATAACTCTGGAATGGTTAATTTATAACAATCAAGAAAGCATCTTTATGCATTAGTGTCAGGACACTGAAACTACCTGCTGAGCTCACTGGTTATTTTGGCTGCACGTTACCCAGATCTCTTCATTTCTCTTGCTTGCTTCATTTGTCACAGAACAAATGAACACAAATACCCATGTTAAAAATTAATCTAATATTAACACATCTCTTCACTATTATCACAGTGGAGTTCCACTACCACTGATCTCCTTTCCTACACAATTTGAGACAATCGGGGTGAACCTCTCTTCCTTCAGTTACTGAAGACAGATCTACAATTTGGGGAGTTCCATCTGCCTATGCTGGAACTTTGTAATACATGCAGTAAAAGTGTACTTATTGTAAAAACAAATCTATATTTACATAGTGAAAGAAACTGCCACTGCAGGCAAAACTTTAGTTGTCTCTTACTAGTTCTCAGTTTTGCCCATTCTCCTGTAGAGAAGAGGAAATCATGAGTAGTAACAGATCGCGCAAATCTAGAAATTGGAAAATTTTTTGAAGTCTCTTACTACTCAATGTCACAATATATTTTGCCTGTAGTTTTTACTTTCTTCTCTGAAGAAAGTGATCTTTATTTCAGCTGGATTTCCTATTTTGTTTTACAACTTCTCATGGCTGGCTTTGCCCCAGCTCTAGAGTTTGCTGGGGCCCTCTGTGAGCCAACAGAACTCACCAGGTGGAACTCACCCAGCAAAGCAAACAGAAAGCTCAAAAGAGCGAGTTTTGTCGGGCTTGCAGCCAAGGGTCTGGTACGTTCCACAGCAGCACAAATGAGGAGAACTGGGTGCTAACAAGCTAATACATCTGCTCAGATTTCACCTAACTTCAGCCCTACACTCCAACTAATTGTCACCATCATACTTCACGTATTTACTTAGGACAGAGAGAACAAAAGGTAGAATTTTGTATTGGTAAGGGCTTTTTTCGATTTGTTTTTGTTTTATCAAAGGTGTTACAAATAAGAAGGATAGACAGAAATACCTGATGGTCAAAATAAAAACTATTCTGGGAATGACTGTACTGACTTTCCCCTCCATTACTTCCATGGACTTACTCATTTCATGGGAAAAGGTACCTTGTCCTGCAGGCAACTGCAGCACAGAGCTAGAACTGAAATTATCAGGGCATATCTAACACAATTAACAATTCAGACAAAGACCATATGCTGACATATACAGGCCTACCAGGGGCCTGGAGTATTTTCTTGGACACCTCACCCTAAACAAAATGTGTGGGGCTGTAGTCTAACTGTTAAAATCAGAGCCAACTACATTAAGGCTAGGGGTGTCTCAATCATATCTCTAACAATATAATCCTGCCTTTACAGCTAAAAAAAAAATAAATTAACGAGGTGAGAAAATATTAACTCTTCATAGTAAACAGACTCCTTCTAAAAATATTCATTTGTATTCAAGAAGTCAGATAGCAAAATTTAAGTGAATACATTATATATGTACATAAACAGCATGATAAAAGTAACAGTCACCCGAATTAGTAACAATATCACAACTTTACTTTCTACTTAGTTTTTAACTGAGTAACTATTAAAATATGCCCCCTTCTTGAAAAGCTAAAGAAAAAGCTCCTGATGTTAATAGACTATTATGCAAGATCACTGCAAGAGCAAAAGACAGCAGAGGCACATAACAGTGGCCCTTCCGTTAAACAACGGAAGAAGCAACCAGAAAGGATTTGTTTCCAAAATATAAAAATTTGTAATCTATTTCACCCTTATAAACTGGTGTCAAGAAAAGTACATTTTGAAATCTTTTTCTAATAATTTGAGAGTGGGGAGAAAAAAGTATTTTCAATGACAAACATTTAATTTTCTAGTTTTATTTGTAAATTCTTACAGGACTTCATCATAACTGCATGGATGATTTAAATAACAGGAAACCAAACAGCCAAAGATTTTGAGAAGAATCAGGACCTACGCTGCCTCACTTTTTAGATATTCAAAATCTGATTTCTTAAATTAGGCTTTCAGAGTAATTGTGTACAAGCACTATTTCAAGATACAAAACTTTCAAGACATCTCACATTGCAAGTTCTCGTCTTACAAACTCTTTGTACCAGCTTTTTTTTTTTTTTAAGAAATAAAAATTAAGTGGTGGTCGTAGTAAACTGTTTCCTCCATCACCACAAATTACTCAATGCTTCTCCACCTCCATCCTCAAAATGGTTGAACAAAGCAGGAATCTTTATTCCTCCTCCCAGCAGTCTGCTTTGAGGCTTGCAGCAAGGCTCAGGGACACAAGAGTGAACTAGACTAAAGAAAGAATGCGGTGGAAGGTTGAGAAAACTAAAACTGGGAACTGGTTGGTGGGAGCCAAGGTTAGGCTGGAATGAAAAATACAATTAGGCAGGCAACCAACAGATGGGAAAACAGGAGACAAACTAATGAAATAGCACTACCTTCCCAGCCAGCCTGTGACAGTTCACAGATCACTAATATAGAATCTAAAAAATCTAGAGAACTGTACCACCCAACGAAAAAGGGAGATTAAAAAGTGCATGTCTCCATACTCAGAAAACTTTTAAAATTTAAGCCATGAATTATAATTAAAAAAAAATGATTAGAGCTAAAAATTGGCTAGGTGCTTCTGTGGAAATTCCATACTTAAGAATACTTAACCATACTCAGGTTTTCAACTGTCACTATAGCTCTGGCAATGACTCCTCTAGGATACGGCATCTGTTGGCATAGAACCAGCCAGCAGGAAAGAGCAAGCACTTCGTGTTTTAGTGGTAAGACACGTTTACAAGACTGAGGGATCCCAGTTGGTGCTCCAGTACTGCAGTTCAAAGCAGACCCCAAGGAAATCCTCACTAATTTCACTGGGGTATTAGTTTCAGCACAGGAGAGTTCTGTGGTCAGATGTTTTACCCAACCCTCCTGAAGATTTTCATCAAATCAAGCTGAAGAGGAGGACTTGGTCTTACCTCCTGAATTAGAGCATTATGTCGCAACACTTTACGTGCTTTCATGATACGGACTATAGCAGCTTGGAGATACATTTTTCTGTCTTCATCTACAGCACTTCTGGTCTGCTCCATCTCCTGTGATACAGCAAGAACATTAATGTTTAAAATACAGTAAGACCAATCAACACTTCATAAAAGGATCTAGAACCTATACTTTTTTACTTTACTAAAAGTGGTCAACTAGTACAAAAATGCAGGTGAAGTTCAATTCCAGGCAAAGTACGTCCATAAATCAAGAATACCAGGTTTCTTTAAAGTCAGTAGGAACGTAGGACAGGCATCCAAACCACCAATTCTGCTAGGGAAAAAGGCAGGCAGAATTTACTGTAATTTACTGAGTTTGGCAGCACATACATTTCTTGCACAAAATCCTAGGTCTTAGGAGATACAGGATTATCAACACAGGAGTTAATTTTAGTTGCTGAACGACAAAATCATAGGAAAATATTTGACTGTTTCGGCTGTTCCTGGAATAAGTTGCTTTTTTAAACACCACCAACAAAAAAAGTCTCATGAGACAAGCTAAATGTCAATCCCTTTTGGTACATTTTGTTTATCTTTTCCTTCTACCTTCTTGTTCCCTATTTTATCTTCTCCTGCCTGTATCTGAAATACCAAAAAAATTGCAAGGCTGAAGCTTTAAACTTACAAAATTTCTTTATGGCTATGGAAATCTTACTCGGTGAATCTTACATCTGCTTACATCAGCCTAACACAATAAATTCCATTTTAGAAAAGTAAGTTTCTAAGCTGTTCAAGCTAGAAACACCAAAGAATACTTGCCTGTGGTGTGTCTTTCTGCATTGATGTTGTAATTTTAAATTTTGTTCGTTTACTGCTGAAGTTCATATTTAATGAAAACGTAGACTCTGCCTCTATGTCTTCCTGCAATAAAGGATCCTTTTTAAAAATCAGAAAGGAAACCAGAAAACGGTAGCAAATTACTTTGAAGAGTCACAGTTTGGGTCTTACATACATACAAACAATTTCAGATTTGTAGTTGGAAATTCTAAAATGTCACTTGAACCGGGTCAGTTTCTTAAGCTACAGTTTAACTAACCTAGAAATCAAGTCTACTTCAGAAAACCCTATGAAGAATTCTATCGTACATGAATTTTGTCAACAAGTCAATATGATTAAAGCAATTTCTCTTTTAATACTTCAACACCTTTTTAGTTGCAAACACTCTGCATTTAAACTCATTTTCTTCTTGCAGAGAAAGTAGAATTTGTATTTATTTATGGCAGAACCTCGAGAGAGAGCTGTTGCTTTTACAATTATTACTAATGTTGCCTCCCAGAATTTAAGGAAAAACATCTAAGCATTTTTTTTGTATATTATACTAGAAACAGCTGAAAAACTGCAACATCTATCTCTGTGTTTTTAATTTTTTCCTGCCATAATCTCAAATTTTTTCCACAAATAAAAGTCCATTTCTTTCAGTGAATGGTAACTACTCCCTGCAATCAAAACACCTTTACTTTCAACTAACAGAATAACTGGACTGATCTTTGCAGTTTCCAGGCCAAGAGTCTGTAGAAGTACTGGCAATTTCCAGCAGAATAAAGTTACTGGGGCTTCTGAAACCTTGGAAGGTTGCCAAACTGTCTGAAGTGCAAATATTTCAGTAAACACAGTCAATATTTAACTAAATATGCACTCAAAACAGTATTAATTCTAATTTTATATTCTGCAACAAATATTCTTCATTACAATGAAAATAAAACTACGACACCAGGCATAGTACAGAAATTTTAACATGAAAGCGGAAAGACCAACAGTTTTAAAAAAAACAAGCTAAGAAAAAAAATAGGCTAACATTAAATTTTAGCATTATTCTGCTCACACAGTTAAATATAAACCAAAATAAATTGTGTACCGAGCATGAAATTAAAAAGCATGATTCTAATGAACCAATAAAGATTTTGACAAAAGCTGCTTCTGTTCTTCACCTCTTCCCCCCTGCTTCTCTCCCTGATCCTGCTGGTGGGGGAGTGAGGAAGTGGCTGTTGGGGCTTGGGTCCCATCTGGGGTGAAACCACAACACTCAGATACAGGTTAAGAGAAGTTTGCATATTGAATTCCACTGCTTAAGCCACTGAAGTTCATTTGTTTATTTAATAAGTAATCTGATAGACTGTTTACAGATCTGCTATCACATTGCTGGATGGAGTGCAAAGAAAACAAACAGCAAAGATGCTTGAATACAATAGTCTGGAAGGCAAAGAACTACAAATGCAGCGGTAAACATTAAAAGGTGAAAGGGTTGGAAAGCTGTATCATTCCCTCTTTAACAACATATCCTTAAAGGAACTGGGCAAACTTTAAGAAAAAGACATAAGTAAAGGTAAATCCTTTAAATAACAGGCAACTTCCTAAGCTTATGAAAAGTTTAACTGTTTTCTGTAACAGTTCCCAGTGTTTTATTTGACCCACGGTTTAACAGACATCTTCCCAGCTATTGTTCCAACCTGAGCTCATTTCTAGATATTGGAAGCATGTCCTATGCTTCAGCCAAGCATCAGATCTTCCTTTTCCATTTCTAGAAATTTTCCTGCCACCAGAGCAGCTTTAGAATTCTTCTCAAAAGGGAATTGAACAGCTTATCTCTGCACCTTCTGTCTGATACTGTCTGAAGAGTGGGTTTTCTGGGCTAGGTGGAAGCACATGCTAATGTCTGTACAGGATGCACAGGCACTTGTGTCATGTTTCTTACTTAAGAGACCTCTGTGTCCTTTGCTGTATGGGAAAAACGGTAACTGCTTTCACACAGGCCATACAGACGGACGGGACAGTCAGAAACAGAACCTGTATCAACCATTGCCTTCATCACAAACAAAGTTCAGATATTACTGGAATTCCATGAAACTCCTGGAATGATAAGTTTGGCAAATTGCACTAAAAATACTCTCAAACAAACCCTCTTGCTCTCTTTCCATCTCCTGTAATCTGTAATCAGCAAGGGAGAACCTTGTTGCTGTCACTTTCAGTCTCTTAATCCCACAGATATTTTTTTTAGGATGGCTGTAACGTTCTGGTTTACAACTCAGACTCCTTCCTGTGATTCAAAACAACTTCCAAAGTGGTGTATTCCCCTCCAACAGTGGTGAGTCTAAAGCCACAAGGATGAGATGCAGCAGCAATAAACAGCAATAAACAAGTCCCAGCTTTGTTATCTTTTTGGCAAACCATGCTGCTATAAGCATGGAAAGCCTATAAGGCAGACAGTCTCCTTCCTCCTATCTCTTTCCTTAAAAATACAGATTTATAATTGTTCACAAGGGTCAATAATACAGTTTTGAGAGTAAACAATGGATTATTTTATCTTACAAAAAGCCCTCAACAAATACCAGAATGACAAGACTGAAAACATGAAACTCTTTTATACCATGATGGCATACCTTGTCTGAGTCATGGTTTATCATTTTGACATCAAGCAAAGATTTGATGGTTTTTGTCAGTTCCTTCTCATTCATTTGTGTGCTGTCCTGAAGCTCCTTGTAACTGACAGTCTCACTGTTGTTGAAGGCAAGCAACACTGCCATTTGGTATGTTGTGACCATGGCTACATAAGGTTTGCACAAATAGTTCATTTTTACTTCACCTGTAATGACATAACAGTATTTTATGAAAAGTCATCTGAAGTTTAACTACTAGAACTCCTTATACATTTCCAGACATTGAATTCGAGCTTGCATTTAACACTTGAAATGGGATGATGACGACTGATGTTGTGAATTCACACTTACAGAATGTGGTCTACAACAAAAAACCCCCTCTGATTAACTATGAATACTAGAACAACACTGTTTTGAATAATGCAACGTAATTTATGATAATAATAAAAATGGAAATTCCAACTAGATTTTCATAACATTATATTGTTGTATGCTAGTCTGGTTTTTCATCTCCATGAAATATGCTGTGGTGCTCAGCAGTTAAAGCCTGATACTGAAAGCATTTGAAATGAAACATGATTTACTGACACTTACTAAAAGAAACTATAATTTTATACAAATATTTAACATCTTAGAAGATATATATTTACTGTACATGTTATTTACTTAGATACAACACCTGATTAAAATAGTAAAATATGCATTCTTAAAATTATTTAATATTTATCTAAGGAACATCAATACTACAAAAGCAATTCCGGGTCAGTTGTTTTTGACTCTGCAGTTTGGTAATGCTGTTTTGTAGTTAAGAGCATACACCTCTAGTTTTACTTGGATTTAACAAATCACAGGTAACATATGCAAGTTTACAAAACATAAGTTTTGGAAATACTAAGTAGTAAATATTAATTTATAAAGCAAAATAATCTGTTGACTTCATATGCAAAATATTGTTCCAACTCCACAGTCTGTTGCCATTTGAAAAGGACTTCCAGCAAATAACTGTCAATTGTACAGATCATAAGTTTAGAAAAGCACTTGTTTTTACCTGTACAAAGATAATGTAACCAAGTAAGCTTCCTTCCACTAAAATGCTGACTGTAAAATAATTCAAACTGCAAAACAAAATGAACTTCAATTAGTCACACATGTACTACACAATAGTTTATTATCACCCTACCACTCTAATGAAGAAATACTGGTTTTGTGTTCACTCTACTGGATGCAAATATTGCAGGTCAATTCATGACAGCATTTTCCTTTGGAAAATGAGTGATGACTGTATCCTAATAAGGCCTACCTCTGGTAATGAGAAAAGCAGATTCAAAGAACCTTTACCTAAAACGGGATCAAACTCTCTAAACCCCACCTAACCAACATTGTGTACACATCAGTTTGGCTTATTCTGATTTGGTCTGGCAACTCTGATTAACACTGAATGAAAACACAAAACCAGAAACTTTTGACCTCTCTAAGAATGGGGTGTTTCTCCACCCAGAAGCTTACACAGTATGAATACCAGTGTATGTTTACCACTCCGATAAATACACATTACCAGGAAGCTCCAGCAGTCTCAGAAAAAGCTGCTAAACAGCTTGCCCAGTTACTCACATACTTTGGAGTGCAATTGCAAAATGGTTTTTTTCTTTCTAAATCCTGGTCAGAATCCTGAGAGAACTCTCTACGGGTCAAATGATAAAACTTGACATTAAATACAGACATTGTCAGACAACTTTCAAAGACCCCCCACAGAGTCATCTTCTGTTCCCTTAGGAAAGTATAATTTCGAGCACTGACTCTAGCTATGACTAAATTTGCCCCCTTAAACTGGCAAAACAGTGAAATCAGGCAAGCAAGCCAGACTCTAAGGTGCTTCTGATACAGAAGCCTGTAACAATTTTCCAGCTGAGACAAAACTGACAATACTCCTATTTTGAACTCACAAAGAACAGCAAAATTTCATCAGTCACCTTTTGGTGACTGCATAGTATGGACTGGAAACTATTATACTGCTAAAAATGCCACCTAACAGAGGGGAAATATAAGCAGAATAAATAGTTCTAAAACTCAGTAGCAATAGGTGAAAAGGCTCCCTCACCACAAACAGACATTTGACATTATAATTTACATCAGATCGTAACTTAAGGTATAAAAACTGCTTTTCAAAATCTGTTACGTCCAATAATACAAATTTTTTATTGTGTAAATTGTACTTCACCATTAAATACACTTTAACAAAGATCAACACACATTGTACAGGTAACATTTAGAACATAATATAATCAACAATAACAAAATACTTCACCTCTATAAAGCAGAAATAATCATGTAAGAAAAGAATATTTGGGAAAACCTTTGCTGCTTCAAGGAATCATAAAATTAGCCTTAAAGAAGTTTGCACAAAGCTTGATTTTGAATAGCTCCTGATATACAGGACAAAAAAACTGTATTTGCGTCTTCATCTGCTATTAAATCTGTTTATATTTAATATAAGAAACTAAATCTTCTTTTCTTTAATATTAGGAATTGGTTTTGAAGAAACAATTAAACCAACTGGGTTGGTTCTATTTATTACCGTCTCCCTCAGCAATCATGAAGTGTAGAAGAGAGATGTGAAAAATAAAGAAATACATAAATTCAGTAAGGTATTTGGGCGACCCTTCCATATTTCCTGTGGACTGGAAACAGGATATCCACGATTTCCAAACAAAATGAAGCAGCTCAGGTTTTTCTCTGTAAGAGTGATGATCTTTTATTTGGACTTATTTTACATTTTCCACATGTTTACAAGAAGCCTCCTACTAACCTACCATCTGTACACTTTTTTCCAGTTCCTGAGGAATTGCAAATGTAGAAGAAGGAGCCTGAGTTAGAGGCCATGCACCAGCCTAAAAGTATTGGGAAAAAATAAAAGCATTAAAATTTTCAGACAACATATACATTAAGAAAAAAGTAACACTCTTCAACAGATCTATAGTGTACATTATCTCATAAGACAATCAATTGACCACAGAAGTTTTACTGCTCATTTTTTACTGCTCCTTATGCACACCCCAGTGAGGTATTAATTGAAGTTGAGAGCACAAGACATTTTATATCACTATTGTTTAGTGAGCTACCAGGTTAATTTTAAAAAGCAACACTAGGAAAATGGATTACTCTACAATAATCACAAGGCATCAGTTTCTCTACAAAGAAGCATTCATAGTTAGAAAAATTGTTCACTTGTTATCAAAACATAAAAAATAAGCACAAGTAACTCAGTAGTAATAAACATACATTAGTACCTGTAGAACATATATCTGAAAGCTAATTCCCAAATCTATAATCGTGTCCTGGTTTTTGATGAAGTTGTTGAATTTATTGTTGAGGTCAGCACTAACACTCATGTCTGTATACATTCGATGGAGCTTGCTGGTAAATTCATAACCACAGGCTTGCTGTGAAGAAATATTGTAAGAGGTTTCACAGTGAAAACAGTCCTTACTTTATAAATTATGCCCACTCACTACTACAATATGAAATTCTAGTCAGCAGAAGTGTTGTTACATTTACAGAAAACACTACTTACAATAAAAACAAACACTGTAAAATAAAATTACCAGATTTATGTTAGTTTCACTCTATACACAATGATCTATATGACCAATGTTATCTTACAAAATTGAAAGACAGACATGGTCTATGGAAGTCCTTAGTACTTTTATAAAGTTAATATGAATTATTTGAACCCATCTAATAAAACTACCCAAAACCTTATAAAAATCTCAAATGCCTAGATGATACTTGGCCATATATCTTCCACAGACTACCAAAAAACTAGTTTTTCCTTTCAGCTATTGGAAACAGACCTACTGTTTTGGTAGGTCTGCTAAGTTACCTCTGGCACCCTCTGCTGCTCCCTCCCAACACTACATATTCCTTTGTTTATTCTGTGTTAGAAGAATATTACATTACCTTTAGTTTATTTATCATGGCTTCTTCAGAATCCATAGACATAGACAAACCATGAATCAATCTTTTTGCCAACATTCTGGCATAGAACTGCATTGAAAAAAAAACACCATCAGATATGAGGATTTTAAGAAGCATAACCACATCCTTCAAGTATGCTTTAAATGTAATAGTTTAACTTTTATTGAATATAAGAAGATACCTTTTGGAATACATCTTTGTCATCAATGTATTTGAAAACAGTAATGAAACTTGTAAGTTTGTCTTCTACTTCATTCTCTGTCATTCCTTTTGCTGATTTCTTCAACAAGTTGTCACAGTACTTGGCCAGCTCAAATTAGAAAAAGAAAAATCAAACCCAAATCTACCTATCAAGCTTAAGAACAAATGTATGCCAAGGTATTCCAAACTTCTACACAAAGTTCAAACATGAAATGAATCACAGTCCACAGTCTCACGTTCTATTACGTTCTATTCATGGCTAAACTATACATTCAACATCCACAGAAAATACAGTCTATATCAAAAAATAGATTCGTAGCAACTTTGCACACCCACAAAACGTGTGGTTAAGTTAAACTGTTATTACTGAAATACACACCTGAGGGTGACCCAGTGGAAGAATTGGATATTCATGAGATGGACCCTATGCCAATTCATTTGACAGTTATAAACAGGAATTATTACTTTCTACTTGTATCACTTACCAACTCAGGTGCTTTGCAGATCGACTTGGGCTCCCTGTAGTTAACTACTGATGTCAAAGCCTACATAAGAACATAGAGCAAAGAGAAAAGTTGTAAATGACTTACACCTTTCTCTTTTATGAGATTTGAAGAAATCAAAAAAAAATGCTCAAGGCAAAGACCATCTGAGACACTATAAAACTGAACTACACAAAAGGGGATCAAAAAAGAAACAACAAATAAAAAGGTTTCAATTACTGCCCTGGGAGAATTTGGTTGTTAAACATGTTTAAGTTGAGAGTTAAGTAAAAGTGGAAAGAGTAGAGGAATAGAAGCTAATTACAGAAAACGGGAGAACAAATTAAGTTCTGATTAGAAACTCTGCAGAAGTGTGAAGATTTTTGAATACAGCAATATTATGGTCCAAAAGTACGGATGGAAAGAGACTTAGGAACAATTGCAGATAAAGCACATTTGAGCAGCAGCACATCAACAGCAGATTATATCGACAGCATGTATCTTGAGCTGAAAGGCATATATGGTGTGCTCACAACAGTAAAAACTAAAGGTTCTTTTGGTTTTTGGATTTTTTGATAGACTAAAGAGGAGAAAAATATCGTTCAAAGTAGAAATTTGAAGCAGTACAGTTCAAACAATATGGTGGCTAAAGAAAACCTGAATATAATAAAAAGAAAAAGAAGGAGATAATGGCAGTTTAGAATTGTAAAAAAGATGTTAGAATAATCAAGTTTCTATATATATCACATTCAAATTAATGTTTTAAACTAACACTGAACCAAAAATACTGCATGACCATAGTTCCTTGGAATTACAATTCCTCTAGGTAAGGAAAATATTGTTATTATTATCAAAATGAACTGACAACCAACTCTCTTGTACAGTATGTCAACATAGCAAAACTTGGTAACAGGTCTCTAGAATCTCTGTGAGAAATCAATGCATGACTTGAAGTAGGAAACTTTGAAGCTTGGTGCACTTTTTTTCAATAAAACTGGAGGAAGCAACAGCAGTTTTGATATCCACCATGACAAATTAAAAGCAGATTAGTATTTTAAATATATAGTGTAAGAATGATCACTGAAGTGAAGAAGCAATGTATCTAACAAAACTTATGTTGCTACATACCAAAGGTAGTTGTCAATCCCGTGTTACTCCACCTTCTGGTACATGACATTAATTGCAGTGGAGATAGACGTGTTTGGTACTGAGATGGTATTTTTTTGCAAGGCTAAATAGTTATATATCACAAATACAGATGGGTAACTACTATTGGTGCTATTACTGGTACCTTCTTCACTATGCCTTTTCAGATTAACCTTGGCTGAAAATTATCAAAGCGGAGACCATGACCCTAACTACGAACTGCAATTACTGTAAACACCATCAAAGAACAATGAACCACATGTCTACATCCCATGTTATGAAATTATAGAAAGGAAAGATACTTATAATTAATAGTTATAATCAATAATTATTGTTATTAAACTTTATAACAATTAGAACGGTTATGTTAGAAGAGCAGCAAGCCTCTTTCCCTAAGATTATTTAACTTCAAGTGCAACTGTCTTCTGTAAAAAGTTACCAGTTGTGACAGTGCTTGAAGTAATGTAAGTTTTCAGATACTCTGATTAGATTTTTCAAGTTGACTACGAAGATTCTATGTAAGTAATACTAAGAACATTCAGAGTCAAATATAATGTCAGGAAGCAAATTCAAGTTCAAATACATTTAAGAATTACCAAACCTCCCAAACCCCACAAGTTGCCTATTACCTGCACTTACATTCACACTAAATGTGTCAGCACCCTTTTTGTGTTATGAAATGTGATGGAAAGAAAGGCCTTTCTTTCTGAAAACCTTAAAGTGGTTTCCTCTGTACATATCTTTCCCCCCTAACACTGGGTTGTCTTTTGTTCCATTGAATTTCTAAGCTAGAAAAACTGCATAAAAACTCTTATCTTTGAACATATGTTGATGCTCTGAAGAATTCTGGTGAGGCTGAAACAGGGTCCTGAATTTTGTTTTCCAATCCCTTGTTTACCTAAGTAAAACTTACCTTGTCAAGGGCACTCATAAAGTGTTGATCACCATTCAAAACAGTGTTGATGAGTTGAACAAATTTACTATGTACTTCCAAAACTGACTCCACAAACTGAGTTGGCATCTAAAGGAGGTAAATAAAACAGAAAGCAAGTTAATGAGAAAAGTAGTATTATCTACACAAAAACATATCTACATTAGTTGCAGATTTTTTCCTAATTACCCTTTTTTATATAAGTTAATACAACAGTGATTAAGTCATTGAGAGGACTGGTTCTGCATTGTTGTACTTTCCCACAACTGTCCTAGAGAATGTTTTGAAAATAAAAAGACTAGGCTACATTTACAGTCCTGCTACCCAACACAGATTTGGGTATATATACCGGTATAGCAGATCTATACTGCTCTCATGCCATCTAATTTTCCCCATCATACCCTAAAATCCTTTATTAGCCTTTCCAAAAATCATTAATGCTAACACATAAATACAGCAATCAAGCCAAAATGCAAGTGAAGTAAGTAAATGGTTGCTTCTCCTACACACAGAGGACAAAATCTGTGACACAAAATCTGGACGCTCCCCTTGCATTTGCCTACATAGGACAGTTATCAATTGAATTTTGTGCACTATGTTTTAGCATCACATTCTGTAGAGAGGACTGACAGGAGCTGGAGGAGCCCCTACAGAGACACTTTGCAATTTTCTACATAAGGTTGTGAATTGTCATCACCCTCACGGCTCTGTATTTATTTCCCAGTGTAGACTCTACGTTTGAAACAATAAGCTCAATAAACCTATGAATAATATGAAAGCAAATATATTACTGAAGACTTCAGTCCATTTTCTGTATGCACATAGGAGTCACAGGAGAGTAAGCACTCCTGTGCAGTCAATAAATTAGTGAATTTACAACAGCTTGTATTTATGTATTATTATAGACACAAACACTGGATGGCTAAAGTCACCATCCTAAAGTGAGCACAGATCTAGACAATAAGATGTACACACATATACAAATATCATGTCAAATGAAAGCTTGCTGTTTGTGTGTGAACAGCAATGCTACAGGAACAAAAATGGAATTGAGTAATTTAAATACATATCAACTGAAAAAAAGTTTAACACACTCTGGTAAAATAATTAAGCCTGAGTATTTTCAGAAGTTACATAAAAATATGAGACTACAAAGCTATTAGTGAAAAACATCACACTGCAATCAGGGCAGGATGTTACGTCTTTACAAACAACATAAATTTAAACTAAATGGAATCACTGGTTCCTAATATACCAGAATAGCAAATGCCACTGACTTAAGAGAAACTCAGGAAAAAAATACATACATAGAACAAAAGGACCTACTTGCCCTGACAGCATTTAACAAGCAACAATGAGAAATATCTAGCTGCAGTTGTTTCTGGTTAGTGACAACAATCAACTCTCAGGATAGATATGTGTCACACAGCTAACCGTGCTGATCAGAGGTTACAAGTTATCCATCATGTTCCAAACTAATTTCATATAGCTTCATATATAGACAAAATTAAAAAAAACCCCAAAAACAAAAACAGAATAGACTAACAGGGAAAGAGCAAACAATTAATCAAGACTGTAATCATATAGATAATTTCAGCTGCCTGAAGAAACTCACATTTTCCTGAGAAAGATTGCTGGTTGCTCTAAGGCCCTCATCATGGATATGGTTTTGTAGTTCCTGAATCATATGAGGTAAACCACTTGACACAGCACGAAGCAGAGTATACATATTTGCCATGTCTGTAACAGATACATTTTTATAGAATATGGTTAGAAACACTAAAAATTGACACAATATAGTATCATAATTTCACACAGAACTTCTTAAAGACTGAAAAAAGACTGTTTTGAAAAAAAAAAAGTTAGCATACACTGAATCACTGACAAAATAAAAAAAGGAAAGAGTAGGGCTAATATTTACTGAGTCCCGCCGCTGTGACTAACTCACTGTTCCAATACTGTTTCTTTAGGAGAGAGTCCAAAAAGAGAGGTGGGCTAGTATGGAGAAACACTGTGCCAGTGGTGGCTTGCAATATTTCCCAAGTTAGAAATAAGCAACTGCTATTTTAATGATTTTTTTTATTCCGCCTCCCCCCTGCTAAAAAACAGATCCAAGCTCTGATCAAACTTGGAAAACTCCCTGGAAACTGAACACTATTATTGGATACAATTTGAGTTTGGCTGTGAGAAAATAATGTTTCACGTAATAGATACCATCTTCCATGCAAGAATAAGCATTCTTTCAAGAGTAAGAGGCATGTAGTCATCAGGAAGACTTTTTTTTAGTCAGGCAGGGAATCTAATTATAAGAACATCTCCTTCTTTAAAAAGGATTTGGGACAAGAGGTTACAAAAGGTTCAGGACAATAAAAATTTGGCTGTGAAAAGAAACCAAAATATTCTATAATCCTGCCAATTGATGATGAGGAAATCTGTAAAGACAGAGCCACTGGTTTACAAATGAAAACACAAGCATAAAATATGATCAATTCTACAGAACATAGGACTTCAGTGTGTTTTTAAGCTAAGACAAGGAAAGAGAAAGAGCATTGGCCAAAAGTAGGGTTGTTAACAGCAAAAAGAAGGTTTTAACTACATATTTGGAAGAATGAAAATTAATTACATGGTAAAAGAAAAACGTCATTCTGGGTTGAATTGGGATTTCTAGGTAAGTAATGTTAGCTGAAAGTACTTAAGTGCACAGAAGGCCACTGAAAAGAAGACAGGAAATCCCAATGCTAAATGAATAAAACAAAAACCATTTCATGCTTTTCGTGACCACAGACTTACCACTTCTTTTCTCTTGTCTGATAATATTGTGACATTCTGCATGTAGAAACTGCAAGTGATCAGCTACCATCCTCTGCTGGCATTCATGAATCACTTTGACATAAGAGCTGGGATGCAAGTATTTCCGACATCGCATTTCTTCATCTTTTAATCTACCTAAAACCTGCAGACGAGTGTTTAAACTGAGAGCTGAAGAAATACTAACAACCAATACAGAATATACAACAGTATATGTACGTAAAATGAGATACAGGAATAAGTAAAAATTACAAAAGAACTTGTGCAGGATGTCAAAAAATTAAATCTGCTCTTTTGAATCAGGCTATTGCTGAAATAATATAATCTACTTCGAATACTGACTAGCAGCTTTCAGTAGTTCTCAAAACTTCTTTTTCCCTTCAGTGTTGTGATCAGTTTTCCCCAATTTCTCTTACCACGCTTCTTGCTCTTTGGGAGAAAGTTTTACCACAATACCTAACTAAAAGGGACTATAAGAATCACTTTACTGCTCCAAATCCATCTGCTTGTACATAAAACATCTGCTCAATAGGTACAGGAAGGAAATAGGCATCATAAAATAAGTCATATGAATGCTGACATAAAAGCGCTTACATCCTGTGAATATGAAGGGAGTCTAGGGAGAGTAGTGCAGCTGCAGACTGTTAACAACAGGCAAAATTAATCTGCATTGCTTTTGGTTTAGTTGAAGTTTTGCCTGTCCCTAAATTTCACCACAGGTGTGCAACCATTAGCTTATGCTCCTTATGGTTAAAAGCAATTTCACACCCTTCTCCTCAAATTTTCTGTATTGGTCGTGTGCACAGTACAGCACCAAGACCTGACTCCTAGTCTTGTATTAATCTTTGTTTTCTAATCTTTGTTTTCTCAAACGAGGTATAAGAATTACAAGTTGAATTACTTCACTTTACACACTGCAAAGAAAAACAAAAGAAAACTCAGAGTACGTAATTTTTAATAATGCTCTGTAACAACTTAAAGTCTTCTTTAACCACCATGATGCAGAAACTCTCATCTTATGTTACTCCAAACTGAAAGAAAACAAGGAAGTGAGGAAGTAATACTGACCAACCTGATCCGCGTTTTTTTTTTTACTTTACATGCTGCTAATTTATTATTTATTATGGTATCTTTTGATGCCAACCACCCATCCCTAACAAGATTTGTAGTTTATGTTCAGATTAACCATGTCACCAAAAAGCATTGCATGAAAGCATAACAAAGAAAATTATAACTGTAGAGAAAAAGATGAATCATCAGTGAAATGATATTAGATTTTAGGCATTGCATGTGTACCAAAGAATCTCTTACCTTCTCCATGTACTGCGAGCAATTTGACTCTTGCAATAAATTCGAAGCTTCTTGTTTATAATACTCCCCTGTTTCATTCAGAAAAGGACACTCAAAAATTTCCTGATAAAACTAGAAGGGAGAATTTTTTTTTAAAGGACAAATAATGCATATACTGGATTATCATTCAAAATTAAAAACAGAATCACAAATACGTATCTACCTTTAGGGGGAATTTTTTCTTATACTGTTCAACATGAACAAAGGAGTTAATAACCCCATGGATTACTTTCTGGTTTGGGTCTTCTCCACAGCGATCACTGAAATAGGCAAAGCAAACATGTATGAAAATGCAGGTATCTTGTGTAAGTCATCTGACAGCTGAATGAAATAAAATTGGATGAAAACACTTTCCAGCAAACTCCTCTGCTTAAATTGGCAAAATGGAAGAAGACTTATCTTAAAATAAAAAAAAATGCACGTTTCTTTCTCTCACACATGTTTAAATTGTTGAGATAGTAATTCATAAACTCTTCAAGAGCATTTACAGGTCATGAAATTTCCAAGTGTTTGCTAAGGATATAAGTATTCCAAATTACATATTCAGACCAAGTAGCTTCAAAGATAAAGTAAGTTCCATCTTGAATTTGTAGCCTTTATTATATAGACTACCTTCACACTCTTTGGCCCCTGCCAAAAAAATCCATAGCATCACAGCATGAAGCATGCTATTTTCTTTCCTGAACATCTACTATCCAGAAATGTAGATTTCAAGTGGAACAAATAACACACCAGGCACATTGTCAAAATACTTAATCATACATCAGAAAAGGAAAACCTTACGTTTTCCAGTCGACTTCTTAGCTTCAAATCAGGGAGTTGAAGAAAATGTTATCTTTAGTTCCATTCAGTTGAAAACAAAAGTAATTAAAACAAGGGTTTTACATGCTAAAAATATTAGTGCTCCGTCCTTTGCAAAACTGGAAATAAAAGACCTACACTCAGAACACCAGAAACTTTCTCTTAAGACATGAAAAGTTCTAAAAAAGACCACTTTTCATATGCACCTTGCAACAAGGTAAAAAAAAAAACATTCCCTAACTCCTAAGGTGTTAAGTAGAATTAAAATATGATTAACGAAAGTATATTTACACTTAAGCATAAGAACTTGTAATTTCAAAGGTTTTTCTTTTTCAATACATATGTATACATATATGCATGTATTTAGAACAAGAACTTCTACTTTACCTAGACTGCACTAGAAAGACAAAACGAGTTCTCTATTAGAAACTTACGTTGGTATAGGAGTCATTTACATGAGTGATTAAAAAAAATGTAAAGCCAAAATATACTTCAAACCCAAACATTACCATATTTCCATCTTGGCTGGGGTGGTGTGGAGGAGAAGTAATTTTGCTCATGTTATTCATTTTGGTTTGTAATTGACAAAAGCTCCCGAGGACGCCCATGAGCCGGGGAGGTTTACCAGGACAGCCACACCAGCAGTCATCGTACTACACACACCAGACCATCTTCATACATTCACAACACTGTTAATTATGGGTATTGCTTTCAAACATCACTGTTTTCTAAGATCTGAAAACTTAGGCTCATGATGGGTGTAAAGAACTAGGTCTCTAACAGATTATGAGCAGTGACAGTATGGTTTATGCAGCTTCATCACCCATAATAAGTGACCTGAACTAACAGGTTCTATCAGGGATGGTCTGATTTTTCCGCCCAGGGAACATCAAGATTTCCTCTGGTTGTGGTAGCTGAACCAACAGAACAAATCTGAGTTTAGGTACATGTAATCACACCCTGCATCCTTGCCAACATCCCTCTGCAGGGTCTGATTTACCATGGCAGAGGCAGCAGCACAGAATCATAGAAGGGAAGAAATGAAACACCTGCCCTGGGCCTGGATAACTCCAGCCTGGAGGGGTCCAGGAGCAGAGCATGGAAAGCTTTCAGGATGCATGCAGCCTGTGAACACATCGCTATGTCATGGAGTGCAAGAAGCCACAGAACTAAGAGTTTAGCATATTACAAAGCAGGGCTCTGGCAAGAGACAGTCCAGCCCAGCTCTAACATGCAGGGTTCTGGACCTGGAAAGGTACTGGTGACACAAACACAGGAAGCATTACTGCAAAAACAGCTCCAGTCCCAGCTCCCCCCTGCTCGGTTCACAGGCCACTTCAGACCTCAGCCCAGGCAGATGTGGGAAGGGAGGGGGCAGCAATGGTCAGATCCAGGGGATTTGAAGGACAATGTATCATTAGGAAAAAGCTGTAAAATTGGAGGAGACATGCTCCACGGAAGACCTGGAAGGGAGGAAACAAGCTTTCGAAGCAGAGGTCAGATTGCACAAAGGTGATAAACAAAAACAAGTGCAGCATGGAACAGGCTGTGCCTGCTCTGGCAGCAGCTTCAGGTTTTCATTTACACCAATGGCACTCTGCTCCCAGGAATTTGTAATGCAAATGACTAGCTTCAACAAAATCTGAGAAGTTTCAAGGATGACTTTCATGAAAGTTGTCATAGTAAGAGCAATCGCCAAACTAAAATGAAATAGGTGACCCCAAAAGGTAGAAGTCTATCAACTGTACATCGTCCTTCTTGGCAGCAGGCAGCAAGCAATAGGGACGCTTAGAGCTACATAGCAGCTGCTGCAAAGTTTGAAGCAGGGATGTCACAGGATATCTGGGAGGATACCAGGGAATGATGATGTTTGGTGAGGAACATGGATAAAAACATAAAGTGCTAGAAACACAAATTCCACTAATTCAGGTGATGACAAGTTTCTGTTTTCAAAAGAAATGGAGAAAGCTACAAAACACAAACTCAAGGATGCTGTGCTGGTTAATATTAATTCCCTATTGTTCCTGTCTTAAGACTAAAACTAACAGTGGAAGTCCATCATGTATTGTACAGTGTACTACCACTACAAGCCCAAAGAACATTTTTAAAATTTAAGGTACAGTAATAAATACTGGATTCATTAAAAGAAGATTCCATCATTCAAAAAAACCTGCTCTGCTCTGTCAAACCAAAGGTGTTTTGAGGCCAATTAACTACAGAATTAACTGTCAATTAGAAGAGCCTGTTCGGAATACTTTTTAAAAAGATAACTTCCAATAGCTTTAATTTCAAACAAATGGTATAAATAATGTATCAACTTAGACAGGAATAGGTTCAGTTAGTCAGTGTTAGTTATCATTAGCAGAGAAGCCTCTCCCAGTTAGTCTGTACTATTCACACTGTCATTTGAGATAGCACCTGAATAATTTCCAAATTATTTCTGCTTAAAAATTTCATAGATGAATTTTCTCACAATTCAAGATCTTGTCGGCTTCCTGTTGTGATGGAACAAAAATGCTTAAGTTGATATTCAGCTTGCCTTGTTGGAGGAGTGCTTGGGCTAGAGGGAGGGGGGAGAAAGTGTGTTATATTCACAACTCTATATTAACTAGTGCAGTCAGACAAGACAGGCTTACATGGTTTAAGAATTCTCTGCCATTCTAGGGGGCTAATCCTGCTCCCTTTTGCTCAGTCACAGGCCTCTCTATCTCTCTTGCATTGCTTTGCCACTCATCTAATTCTTTGCTGAATTGACTCACTGTGCCAATCTGGAGAAATAACAGCCAAGATGGCCAGTTGAGCTGGTTCCCTAAGGGACTAGATGAGCACCAAATTCAGCACATGAAAGGTAGTAGAGCATAGCCTGCTCTTTTTTGGCATCAGTAAACTCTTAGATCAGTTTAGCCATCTTGTTTAGCTGAACCACAAGTCACCACTTGATTTTCATGTACCAAAAGAAGTTAGTTAATTTTAATGTGTACTGTATTGCACAAGCTTGTAGCTTCTAAAAAGTTGATGTGCTCAAGATTTTAGTCAGAAGTCTTTCTAAAATTCCAGGTAAATACAGTCATATCAGGTAAATACATCTGAAAGAAAAATTTGTGGCTCTGCTCCCCTACCTTTTCCAGTACAGTAATAAACATGCTTTTATATGCAGCCAGTTGACTACAGTGTTGGTTATCAACTCCACATATCATCATATGCTATGCAAAATCTTCTCGCTAGAAGTAGTTCAACTGTCCCATCTACATAAATTTCAGTTTCTCAGAGGTGTTGTAATAAATAGAACCATGCACACACAAGTACTATCAAGAAGGTATATAACAGAGGAGGTTTTAAGCACATACATGTATTAGTAATTTTATTAAAATTTTTAGGTAATATTATTCCCATGCATACTCTTGCATCTCTGACAGATGTAACTTTAGCATATATATCCATTTGTCCAAAGACCTTGCTTAATCCCCAAACTCCCAAATTCAATGCTAGAAGACATTTCATAGTTGTTTACAGCAGTGCCTTTAAAACTGCCTCTTAAAAACTGCATTGACCACTGAAACACAGCAAAGAACAGCAACCAGCCTATAGCTACATGCAAAGGCCAACCTCAGAAGCCCCACGGCAAACCCTAAATTTCATGATAGCACGAAAAAAAGCTACAAGTAGTTCTCTCTCATACAATTCATTACATGATATGCAGATCACAAAGTGGCTAAAAGAAACTTAGTATGAATAGTTATATGACTATCTTGAGAAGCAGAATTGCATTAACTTCTTTGAGATCACACAAAAGAATCCTTAATAAAGAAGAGGGAAAAATCCAGATCCAACCATCAGAGACAATGATTCAAGTTTTATTTAAAATTTCCAAATAGTTTAATAACAAATAATGTCAACTTGTTACAGTGTCAAGCCCCCTCCGAAGCCGGTGGCAGCCTTGATCTCTAAACACCCCTGTGAGGTCTGCAGTCAGCCTCAAGGTAAATACACACCATTACTATTAAGAGGTATCAGATATCTGCTTAAAAAGGTTTTTACACAGATTTCCACTCCCATCCACCAGTGAAATACACACAGACTAAAACAAGTCTTCATCATCCCTGTGCCTGATGTAACAAAGGAGAATTTTCTTCACAATGAATAAGGGAATCCTCCTTTAGTAAAAAGAAATTATTACAGTGTAAATATATGGATAATGCAGTATCAGCCCTGGTTACAAAGGAACTACAGTTCAACAATTGAAAGCATGTAAATACTTCCTGGCCTCAGAAGTGCCATCCAAGAAACACAACATTGGGAATGAAAAATAAAAATGTTAAAATTAGGCTATTAATGCCGTATAAATAGTTTTCATCTAACCAAATGCATGTCAAAGGAACCTCAACCAGTCAAATTACCTCACACTCTCAGTTTACCTACACTAGCCTGGTCACCTGAGTAATCACTTAAAAAAACCCTCAGTCATCAGCAACTCCAGATAGCAGTAAATAGCAGTAAAATTGTAGAAACTGATGGAACTTACAACTAACACACAAGATCTGTAGTAAATCTCAAAATTTCTGTTTATGCATAAATAAAAGGGTCCTTTAGGAGTTATGTATAAGTTTTAAAATCAAAACTTTAAAAGTCCCAAGCCCTGAAGACACCAGGGTCTTTGTTTAGAAGTAAAAAAAAAAAAAGTATTCAGAAATAAAATAATTTCCCCTCAAAGTGCAAAAAAAGAATTATTTCCATTTCATTCATGTAAAGCAGCAGGACAGTTAAGTGAAGGCACTCACGTGAACAAGAGAAACCCAGAAGCTTAGTCTTCCTGGTAGATAAACAAGAATTGTTCTGGGGCCCATGCAAAGAAAAGTTTCTCTGGCTTTGGCAAATCTTTGCCCAAGGCCTGGTCCTTAAGTTTCCTGACAGCACAGAAGCCATAAGCAGTCAGCAGCAGGTGGTGAAAAGGCAAGAGGCATCCTCTGGGACCTGGAGAATTACTCTAACTCCTCCCCAGTCCCATTGATAAGAAGGATTGCCAAAGCTGAGATGACTACCCCGAGGTTACAGAGAGTGGACTATTTTCTCTTCAGAGCCTTTTTCTACACGTGCAAGCCACAAATATGTAGCTACAATGAGAAAAGCTGATAAACCATCATCATCAGGTAAGAAGTTACCTTAACAAAACCAAACATGAAAGAATCCACTCAAAATCCACAGACTTTTAAAAGTAAAAGCAGTGCAATACCCCTCCCCCACACTGTGTTAAAACAAAAAACAATCAAACACTCACTTTTTTATTTCTCGGAGGAGCATCCGAATAAGAATGGCCTGCAGTGGCTCAATCATTAATTTTCTCCACATATCAAGAGCTAGCTGTCAGGACACAACACAAGTTTACATCAATAAAAAGTACAAAACCAAACAAAAAAAACCCCGATGAAACCCAGAACAATACCAAAGATGACACCATTTCCCATTCAGGATTTTAAAAATTAAGTTTTTAGATAACTTTTCTCCTTTTTTAATTCTTTTGTCATTACACCCTCCCCACCCCCCTCTACCCTGCCTTTTCTCAATATATTAAGACACTATTTTCACATTTTTTTTCCAGAACATCTGACTGCATTTGGATGAAGATCACACAGATCTGTACACTAGTAGTGTCAGACACAGAATTTCTAGTCAGGCAGTAACTAAATGCATCCTTCCCAGCCTGCATTCTTCCTACACACCAGATAGAACTGATTCATTCCTTCGTTCCACTCCATCAAGTATTCTCAAATGCGTGTAAGGACCCTAAGCAAGTTGGTTACAAGGGCAGATTTTGAGTGTACTTCTAAACAAAACATCTGCACAGGAGTAGGTAAGTAACACACCTTTCCACCTGCAGCATTTGAATGTGCACAAAGCACAGGATTTCTAATAATGACTGCAAAATAAGCCTCAGCTGACAAAAGGGAATGTCTCTCGGCCAATTTGTCAGGGGTCAGAGTTACAGATACAGAATCCTTTCATCCAACACACAGAGAGCATCTCCAAACTAAGATGTACATAGCTTAAGCAAAGTCACTGGCAAGCTAATGTTTGACTTCAAACGGAATTCAAATCACCTTCACATTAGAAACAGACCACACTATTAAGAACATATCATTAGAGGAATCAGTCACATGGACTCAATTATCTCAAATTCTTGTGGTGAAGTAATTGCTCTCAAAATACACCATTTTTAAAAAACACACTCAAATGAGCTTTTACACTTAAATCAAAATCAGCTTTAAAGCCCAAAGGGGATAATGTGATCCCTCATATACAGGTAATAACTACACATGTAAGACCTCGAAAAACACCTGCCAGTGAGTAGTAAACTGGGAAAAAATGAAACTGCAAAATTCAGTGAGGACAGAGAGAATATTGCTGCTAAGAAGGCTTTGACACAGCAGTTTTAAAAATTAAAATATTGATCAGGTATGTCTTAACTGAAAGCAGGCACATAGCTATTGAGTAGGTATCCAATCTGATCCACTCTGTGAAATAAACCTTCCTTTTAAATAAAAGACAAACTAACTTGCTCTGACGAGCTATTCAGAACCCATGCTGAAATACAGGGTACAGAAGGCAAACCTGACCCAACTGTGTCATAAGCAGGATAAAGAAGAGATAAAAGTTTGCTTATAAATCAAAAGACAGATAATGTTTTGAAATCAAAGTTGTCCTAGGAGTGATTTTTCACTGTCTTGCATTGTAGAGAGCAACAGTAGAACAGTTAAGTTTCCCTAAGACAAGAGGAACTCATCCAGTAGAGAATGCTGAAAGAAGCCAGCTCTGAAGAGAGAGAAAAGGGTGGGGAGAAAGAAAAAGGAAAAGAACTGACACCTTTTGTGCCTATGAGGTGAAGAAAAACAACCTCAGGTAGATCTATTCTGCAACGTGGTTTCTGAAATGTGGCCTCTAGCGTGGTCCTTCTTACATATGAGCTACCAATCTGAAGCAGATTCAAGTTGCCTGTTGGAATTTTCTTGTCAAATAAACTACAGACAGATCAATGTGGTCAATCCAGCAACCTGATATATTAGTTCAGCACAGTTTTTCCTCCTTGAAGAGAGGAACTGATCTTACTTCAACTAGACTGGCAATACAGAACGTGGCAATTTCCTCCATTTTCCAGAATCTATTGTTGGGGGAAGAAAAAAGCCAGAAGGCACATCTTAATTACCTTCAATTCAGGGCTCCCATGGAGTTACTGAAAACTCAGGAATCCGAAATTGGTGATAGGTGCTCAACTCAGAAAAGCAGTAACCTTCACCATGCATCCGTAACACAAGAGGAAAGAAGCCAACTCCTGCAAGCACTGGCAGACTATTTTCACCAACTGATCTCATCCTGTATGTTTCCTAGGACAACAATTACTGAATGTCTGGAACACTTATCGGGATGATGAGCTGTTTGAAGCCATGCCCATACACTTCATATACGCACATCCAGTCTTGTATATTGTTACACACCCCAGAAGAACTAAGCAAGCATGTACTTGTTTGAGGTTACTGAGAAGCTCTCAAAGTTTCATTAGCACACGAGTGATGCTGAGACAGAAACTTCAGTACATAGAGTACAGTTCTTCTTCTGTAAATCTAGGCATTACTTCTGTAACTTGATGCTGAGACTGAAGAGAACTATGTATAAAATAAACATGTTTGCTCCTGGGTAGATAAAGGCCAGATCATCTGAGTCATCTAAAAAAGGAGAAATGATAATTCCTTCCATTCCGAAGTGATGAACAACCAAAATACTTGGACTTTTGTTAAAGTCCCTTGTGCAATCCAGAGAATAAAAGAGAATCCTACAGGAACTATCATTAAAGAGAAAATGCTTTCCAAAGACTTGATAAACTTGGTGAGTGCCTTGTAGGTCAAGAAATGTGAACTGGAGCAATGAATTCACCAAAACTAGTGCTGCAATTTAATACAAGAGTGTAGGACTCAAGTTGCCATTACTTTCCAGGACAAACCTAATCCTACGCAAGTCACAAACAGAGATTAATTTTACTGCCTCAAACCCAAAGTTTCACCCACTATTACAGATTACAAAAACAGTATTTATTAAAGTGAAATGGAAGGAGTCTTGGGGAGTGAGGTAATGAAAAACTTATTATTAGAATTTCAGACATCATCATCTGAACACCTTCATCAAAAACCAAAAGGCTGCCAGCTACATCTTAAGCATCTTGACCCTCCCCATATCCTGCCCAAAAGATGAGCTAGGAACACATCCTCCTTGGAACAATGGCTGGGAAGCTTGAAGAAAAGTGTGTGTCACTGCCCTTCCGTCCCACTCAGGATTGCACAAACACAAAAAAATTCAATACTCAAAAAAGCCAGGTTTATCGAGTCTGCTGTTTGTTCTTCTTTGGTAAACATTAACTAGGGCACAAAGCTATGGACAAAAGTTGCTACTACCATCCTTTGGGCAAGATCTCAGAACAGAGCAGCACTCGAATGGGGAGAATTCATTAATACATCAGCATCACCCAAGAACAATCCTGGAACTATTCACAGCCCTCAAAGCAGCTGAACTAAGTCATTCACACAGGACTCCACTTTACCTGTGACAATCGTGGGAACACATAGCGCTAAACCTCAGTCTGAGGAACTAAGGAATAACACTTATGCCATTTTGAAGATACCATAAACAGTGCAGCAATATGCACTTCCAAGCTCTGTAAGCCTTTGTAGATGCCACTGATAGCAAGCCTTGGAGACAGCGTAGACAGAAGAGGGAAGAATTTCCTTCCCTGAAATGCCTTGACTTAAAGCATATAATGTTTCTGGTGTTTGTTTCAGCCCATCCCCAACCTGCCAGAGGATTAGCAATTTCAGCTGGCAGTGCCCTCTTCATCAGCTGGGTCAGAAGTACAGAGGGTGCTTCCTCATGCCTCACAATCTCTCCTTACTCTTAACTCAAGGCAGCAGAGATCTCCTGCTTAAAACAACAAAATCGAAGAGCCAGAACAGTAATCACTGACAGGTCAAGTTCTGACATTAAGGAAAAAAGAAGCATTTTCTCTAGCCTTCCAAAGCAAAAGAGAAGAGGTATTCACTTCCTACTACAGAGAAAAAGGCAAATGTAGAGAGGAAAGATAAAAACCAATACACCAAAACATATAATGACAGAATAAAATACCTTCTCCAGCTAGCAGTGTGTGTACATACGGACCCAAAGCAAACAGATACATACAGAAGCATTCAAAAAACAAGCTGGTACTCAACTGTATCCAGGACTGCGATTTTATACTGATGCAGACTGAAAAGGTGTTTTCATAGTCTTTTTAAAGACATACTGAAGAGCTGTATCTTAAAGAATTTGAACGAATTTCTTCTTTCTTAACTGTAAAATTGTATTGTTGCTTTATTTTCTTATACTTCATGGTAAGAGTAGCCATAAAGTGACAACACAAACTCCACTTCTGCATAGCTGCAGTGCTCGGGGTGAAGTCTCAGAATGGAGTCCTACTGTGCTCCTGCTGACAGGATGTTTTATTTTATAGGTATTTAAAAATTACTCTCAGCCTCCCCACTAGCAACTGTGACAACACCTTTGTGCTTGCCACAAATTACTTTTTTTTTTAAAGATAAGCCTATATCTACATGACACTTTGGTGCACAGATTATCTACTTTTTCTTTCAAAATCTGAGTTGCTACAATTGAAGTTCAAAATAACTTGCGTAAGAAAATAAGATGTGAAGAAGACTAATCACAAAAAAAAAAGCTTTTGTACCTTGTGTCATAGAAGCCTAAAAGTAATATTTCAAGGGTTTCCAAAAACAAAATTACTGCTTACTCAAAATGTTTTCTTGATAGTAATGTCACTTAATAATCCAAAGTGTGTTTGCAAGTTATCAAATTTTAAAACTGAAATTCTCCAATAGTTTTCATATTTGCTTTTTTTGCCTGACAGTATTTATCTACATTAAAACTGTATTCTCATTTTACAAAGGGTTCAGTGCTTGCATACTCTGCAATATTCCTTTTGTGTGACACAGGAAAGTTAAAATGTAAAAGGACAAAGCTGAACTTGTAGCACTTCTGAATGCAGTTTATATCCAGTCCCCTTTCAGAGATACCTACCTCTCCAATTTCCATCAAAGGTTCATTCATATCCACCCCTCCATAGCCATACTGAAGATCAGCTTCAGTCAATTTGTTCTTCTTAATAAACTGTGTGTTGAGGTACCTATAGAAATGAAGATATTCTAATCAAAACAGGCAAAAGGGGTTTTTTTTTTTTGGGGGGGGGGTGTTTTTTTTTTAATAGAATTGTGGAACATCTTTACAAAATATAACCTTCTTTAACCAATGCCAGTGCCATTTGTAGGAAAATCCTAAAATAGAAATTACCTCAATTTAAAAGACCTTACATCATATTAAAACAGTACAGTGTTGGTAATTGAGTAATCAAACAAGAGCCTGATATATCACTGTCAGCATTTTCTTGGTGAGCAATATACTTATGTAAGAATTCAATCTATCTACATGCACCGCCATATTAACTCATACATATATATGCAAAATAACTGCTAAATTCTGAGCAGTTGACTAGTATTAGAGTGATAGTGGTTTATTTATTATTAATGATAGAAAAAAACACTCCTGTGTATCAGATATTTTTAAGTTAAAAGTATTTTCTTCTACCTGTTATTTATTATTTTGCATTTCTCTCAGACTGAAACACAGAAGTACTGTCAATTTTAAGAGGGCAACGTTTTGTCAGTTATGACCCCTCACCCAGGTCATGACAACTGGCAAACAGATAGATTACAAATTTCATAGAGAAGAATTTGCAGAAATTATTTTAATTAACAGTTATAGAAGAAATGTTATAAATGCTTATTTTTTGTATTCAGTATTTACTATTGTACGCATAGTTTTTATAAATAGCAGAAAATGGTTTCTGTGCAAGACCTGGTAAAACATCCCTCTTGATTATCAGTATTTCCATAAAGCAAATATTAGAACATTTTTAAACCATATCATTCTCCTTCTCTTTTTCTGATAACTGGGAAAAAATTCTAATATACTTCATAACTGCACTTACAATATATCTTATGTTAGTGCTTAAATGAGGCAACTGAGAATGTTTTTTTTAACTTCTGATCTAACCAGCAGCTTTCAGATGCCCAGTTGCAGACACTGAATCTCTTCAAGTGCCTGCTTTTCAGAGTTCAGAGGCTGCCCCAGACTTGTGATGCCTGAACGCTCTGGGCAGGAAGGCAAAAGCCAAGCAAAGGAGAAAAGAAGAAACACGCTGTGAAAACCTGTGAACTTGAAAGAATTTAGGACACCAGAGTCCAAAGAAGGAAGACTTGTGATAGTGCAGTGATGACAAACCAGAATACAGTGGCCTAACCCACTTTTAGACTCTAAAAGAGAACTTTAAACCCCTCTGCTATCACTGATAACCATCACAAATCGTAAATGCAGGTCTGTGCAGAAGGCTACAGGCCCACTATTCATACACAACTTGTGAGGACAACCACAACAGCTGGAACACCAGCCACAAGCAGGAATGCTCCTTGACGGTATTTTTCCCAGCCTCCCTCACGTGAACAAAGCCAACAGCTGCCAGTCTACTTTTTCTTGTTAAAATTGCTAAAAAGGAAAGCCCCGTGGTCCCTTCACTCACACCCTCTCTCTCCATCAGTACATACAGAAAGAGAACCAAGACAAGCATAAAGAACTAAAAATTGCCATATATTGATATGCTGGTATTATTACAAGTGTTTTAAAAAAAGACAAGAAGGAACAAAACAAAAGCAGCACTATGTGTGTTTCGTTTTCAGGATTTTATGATGAACAGATTTTAAAAATTCTGATTTTTTTTTTATTTATATCACTTAATTTCAATTTGCTGGATAAGAAAACCCTCCAATTAATTGAAATAAAAGTATACAGACCAGATTTTTACAAGTATCTATGAAAACGGTTACAGCACCAAGACACTGATAAGCTCTGATGTCCAGCATTGTTTTTATCTATTATTTTCATCATCAGAACTAACCAAAACAACTGAAGTAGGTTCTTTAATATCAACTGTTTCTTATTTCATCAGTTTTATCACCTATATTTAGAGTCAAGCATATATGGGATTTTAGTTTTCAAACTGAATCCAAATTTCTTTTCCTAGCAAAATGCACCCGGGGGGGGGTGAAAAAAAAAACAAATCAAACTCAACACCAAAGAAAGAAAACATTTCTCTCATTTGCCAACCCCATGATTAGTCTTGCATTTTATGAATTTTGCTCAAAAGCGTCTTACATTTTAGTAGTGTTTCAAATCGTGCCTAGCAGGTTAGAAGGAGCGATGCAAGCCTATTTAAATCTGAAAGTAATCTATTTTTAAACAGCATTAAGATTACTAGCTGTAAAAATCAATCAATTTTCATTGCTGGAAGAATTACACAAATTATAACCTGGGATACAACAGAGTCAACTAATTTATGGTATTTTTTTTGAGAGCAGGCACGCAAGTGAGAAAAGAACTCCAACCACTTTATAAAAAGCAGAATATCTTCTAGGGGTCTTCGAAAGTCCTTTCATACAAAACATTCTCTCAAAAGACAAAACATATGCCCTCCTTGCAGAAGAACCCCTAGGATTATGAACTAATTCACTGCAGGGCTGATTAGCACCAACACATTTGGCACTGCAACATCAGGTAGAACTGATTAGTAATGAAAAAAGAGTAGGAACCATCTTAGACAACTTACCCGCTGAGGCATTATTCCCTTTTTCTCATGTTCTGCTACCATAACTATATTCTCTCCAAAACTGACCTGGGGCATATTCATCTATTGCTCTCTTTAAGCAACATTCTTCAACTTAACCTGCAGATCATCGTAATAATTTCAAAGGTTTAATAATTTCAAAGGTTTAACAAATCTTACCTGTATAAACAGTCCATATAGTCTGCCCCTTTGCTATACTCTTCCCAGTATCTGTGATACATAACCAGTACTTGTTCTTCAGCTTCCAGAACTCTCTGTGAAGGCATACACCCCCCACTAAAATTAGTATGAAAATATCAGGCATACTTAGAAAGTTATAATGGGATTATCATTTTGGAATAGCAATCACATATTCAGAATTGTTGCATTGTTGCAATGACCAGAAAACTAACACATCTTCAGACTACCAAGTTTTGGTAAACCAGCTACACCACCTGGAGTTGCTTTATTTTTCATTTAAAACCAACATTCTCTCTACTGTATTATTTCCTGTTTATCTTTTCAGAAGTACTTGCTTGAACAAGCACGATTTGTATTTTCACATCATACTGGTGGGATAACTTACACAATTATTCCCTCACTGACACGTAAGTTTTAAATACATTCAGCCACATGCACACTGGAGGAACTGCCGAACTATAACCATTTAAAACCAGTGTGCCTTACGGGATAGACAAGCCCTTACACTTACCAAGATTCATGCAATAAAACAAGTTTAAAAAAGCACAGATATGTATAAACATAAAACACATTTGAAGTTCTGCTAATCTAGGCCCAAATCTTGTGAAATTTAAGGTAATCATCAACTAAAAAGTTGCTGATGTAATGATCTTCTCAAAATATTCATACTTCAAAGAAGTACATTCGAAAATTCAAACTAATTATTACGATTTGTGAGGGAGAATATGATCCTAGGAATTGAACTGTAATTCTGTCTAGAGTTTGTAATTTTAAAATCTGGCTCAAGCAGCAATGAAGCCTATGCAAAAAATGTAAAAAAAAAAATGTAAAAGAGGAAAGCTGGTAGACAAAACAGAACTGAGAATGCTTTCTGCTGCAGAATGCATTTTGCAAAGCTTTTCCAACATTATTTCAAAGACAAGTGGTGGATGGCCAATCTAAAAGCACGGATGTGTGCTTCCTGCTACTTCCCACCACTTCTACTATGCAGGCACCTGCCTGATTATCCTAAGTGAGCTCATTCAGCTCACTAAACAAATGAGGAAGAACTTTATTGGCAGAGCTCTCTGCTAGTTTAGTGAACTGATTTAGTCTAGCAAAGTGTCAGAATTATCCTCTCTGTAACCAGTGGAACTACCCACTAAGACACCCAGCCCATCTTGTCAAATACTCAGGTACATAAGCTCAAAAAACAGCACCAAGCCACTTAGCAGCACTATCCAGAATTTGCAGTGCTCTGTCCCCTCTAAACACACTAAAGGCAGGCAGGTATCTTATTTAAATCTACTTGTCTTTTTATTGATATCCATCCTAACTATTCAACATGATGAATCATGATTCTGATGAAATCCTCTGTCTTAGCTGATGAAACAGAAGTTAACTTACAACTACATAGGTATACAAATATTGTTATTTGCCATAATAAATAATTTGCCATTACTCCTCCCCTCCCAAGCATTTGTGTTATTTCCCACATATTTCAGAAGTTGGTTGGGTTTTTTTTAGCAGAGTATTTACAATCAGTTTCCAAGACACTGCAACAGATACTTCTCTGCTGAAACAGAAGGCTAACAACAAACTACAGTATATTTGGAAAATTAAGACATCTGTAAATTGCTTGATAACAAGCCTTCAACAAACAAAGAAAAAACTTTTCAAGCCAATGAATGTATTATATAAACTGTAACTGTTGGCTTTGAAAGAAAATTCTTTCTTTAGTGTTGCATAAACAGATATTTATAATGCTGTGTTGTGTGATACATGTTACATATACCACATATATAAGTATTGTGTCTCTGGAGAACTCTGTCACCTGTGATTTAGTCTCATAAAAACATACAAACAAATCCCCTTCCTGAAGTCAAAAAAGAACACACAACACCTCCATGGCCACCAGAAACTGTATATGTTACCTTGTGCAAATGGCGTACGTGATTTTCCAAAAAAATTTTAGTCTCAGTATAAAGTCTCTCTCCAAGAGGTTCGGGATAGGCCACACACAAAGCATAAATGTCTCTGGGCTCAAAGTCAAGGTCTGTATTAAAGTGTGAAAACATATCAACAAAATTTATGATTTACAGAACCCTTTTTTCTCACATACATGCAGTTTAGGTAGGGGTTTTTTAATAGTCAAGCAAAAAAGATAAAATGAATCATTTTCTGAATTAGTGTAAGCATTGGTTTGTGAAGAACCTAAGTTTACAGCATTTATATTAAATTTTAAATAGTGGATGATGAGGGAATGTTAGAGCTAAGATCCTGAAACTTCTGGTAACCCCACACTGATGTGGCTTCTAGCACTTATTTGCCATCTACAAATAATATACAATTATCTCAAAGTGAAAAAGCAGCTTTTACGCACATTTCTTCCTCTGTTTTTGCAGCCAACATGAACTGAGATTCTTCTCATACAATGGAAACAAGCCCTAATTAGGTTAAGAATGTGATTAGGCAAGTACAGAGCAGAGCAAACATCAGGTGGAGCCGACCTCAAGTCTTCCGTTCCGGAGTCCAAAACAATTTACTGTTCCTGCATTTTGCCCCCAACTCCACGGGCAGAACAATTTCAGGGAACACTGAAAATTAAATAACCACAATGGTGGTATGGATTAAAAAAAAATTGTTCCATTTTTAACCATTATTATAATTTCAGTAATCCTGTTTAGATCACAGCCACACAAAACAGTTCTGCTTGCTAACTTACAGCAGCAAACACTTAAAACCCTTAGGCGCATTTTCTCTTCAAGGTACCTTGCAGAGCTATGCCTTTGGTTTGCAACATTTATATCGAGTTTTAAGAGTTACTTGATGCTTTGTCAGGAAGAGAATTTATGATTAAGAACTTTGCTTTCAGAAAAGTCAAGCAAGGATTAGGTCAAGTTTCATGTGGGGAAATAAACCAGTTCTGAAAAAATTAGTCTAAAACATCATGCTTATCTACTAAACCAAGGCATTATAAGACCAGCCATACTAGAAATACACTTTATAAAACTAGTCATGCTAGAAATAATAACTTAGTAATTACTTGAATTAAAGGAGCATCATGCTCCAAAGGGCCCCGGCAGACCTCGATGATCAGGACGGTATCTACATCCGATATCATACTGATGGAAGCCTGTTCAACCTAAGGCGACTGAAGGCCCACACCAAGACCTTAAACCCTCTTGTCCGGGAGCTGCTTTATGCTGATGACGCCACCCTTGTTGCACACAGAAGCAGCCCTGCAGTGTTTAACATCCTGCTTTGCAGACGCTGCTGAGCTCTTTGGGCTGGAAGTCAGTCTAAAGAAGACAGAAATTCTCCATCAACCTGCACCTCAGGAAGTCCCCCATCATCCCCACATCACCATTGGCCAAACAGAACTCAAATCAGTGCAGCAGTTTAATTACCTAGGCAGCCTCATCTCCTCGGATGGTAAGATTGACGGGGAGATAGACAACAGGTTAGCAAAGGCATACAGTGCTTTTGGAAAGCTTCATAAAAGAGTCTGGCGAAATAAACACCTGAAGAAAAGCACAAAGATCAGTGTTTACAGAGCCATAGTGCTGTCTACTCTCTTATACGGCTCTGAATCATGGGTCATCTACCGCCACCACCTGCGTCTCCTAGAACGCTTCCATCAACGCTGCCTCCGTACAATCCTTAACATCCACTGGTCAGATTATGTGACCAATACTTCTGTTCTGGAACAAGCAGCAGTCACAAGCATTGAGGCCATGTTACTGAGAACACGGCTGCGTTGGGCAGGGCACGTCTCCAGGATGAAGGACCACCGTCTCCCTAAGATCCTGCTTTATGGGGAACTTGCCACTGGCTGCCGCAAGAGAGGAGCCCCAAAGAAAAGATACAAGGACTGCCTGAAACAACATCTCAGCCTTGGCCATATTGACCACCATAACTGGTCTACTCTGGCCTCCAATCGGCAGTCCTGGAGACACACCATCTACAGCGCTGCTGATGCTTTTGAGAAAGCACACAGGGTCACCCTTGAGAAGAAAAGACAACGCAGAAAGAGTCGTGCCTTGCAGAATATACCATCTAAGGAGTCTTTCTGCTGTGCCTTTTGCAACCGGACTTGCCTATCTCATATTGGCCTTTTTAGCCACCAACACGCTTGCAACAAACGTGGGTAGAGCTCTTCCCAAATCTTCGTTCGCGAAGCCTAGCCATGATGATGAATTAAAGGAAGACATAAGATCTGCTTTCCTCTAGAGCAGAGGAAAGCACATGCCCATGTAAAAGGAGGTAAAAGACACAGTTGACAGCTTAGTCTACAGAACAGTGTCAGGCTCTCATCACACAGCTTTCTCCAAAAGCATGCTGCATTTTTAATATACTCAAAGCAAATATATGCTACCAAAAAAAAAAAGATACTGATATAAGTAATTAGAAAAAAAAGCCTTCATTGGGTAACTGGAATCTCAGAGAGCCCTGTCAGAATCTTATCTTGCGTACAGTTATTTCATCCATATAGATCATCTTTATCAGAATTCTCCTTGGAAAGGCAAGAAGCATGAAATGAAAACCCCAACAAACAAAACAGGCAACATTCACTGCTTTGTAAGAGTAACTAGCATTGCACTACTACAGCTTACAAAGTTGTGACCAATAAAATATAAAAAAAACTATTAACTTATTAGTGAAGAATTAAATGTTTTCTTAAAAAGATTATAAAGAACAATTGTTTTTTACACTTGCCCCTCTCCAAAAAATTTTCTCAGTCTAACGATGGTTGGCAGCCAAATGCATCCTCAACACAATTCAGACCACAAACCTCTTCACTATGCAAAGATACCTTTGAGAAAGTAAACTCCAGAATTAGAAATCTTTGTAAGTTGCTCACAAGCAAAGGGGACTTGACATTTTTCTCTTTAGATCCACAACTACATTATCTGAATCACCAAAACTATGACAGACCTCTACTACAAAAAAAACATACTTCAAATTTAGAGGAAATATGCACTCTTCACCACAACAGCACAAGAAAACAGAAGTTTATTTGGTAAAAGCAGTAAACAAATATCTCTGAATTAATCCAGACTGTGCCCAAGGCTTCTGTTAGGAGTCTGGATGACTTGACTGTTGTAAACAGTCTTCTTAGTTGTAATAATCATATTTAGGTATGAAAATAGTACCTGTACTCCTTCACAAAAACGCACATCTTCCAAACATGCCTTTCCTTATTCTAGAGAACAAATTTTCTTGCAAGTGAAGAAAGCTGAATCTATTATTCCTCCTTGACATATGCCACTCTGTTTAATTTCAGTAGGTATGTAAACTACGAGCCTAATCTCAGAAGCACTTGAACAGGCACCTTACACGTTTTTCTGTATCCACCAAATACTAAAAAGCAACACCAAAAGCTACTTGCTGGGCACTAAACTTTTTTTTAATTGCTACAAAAGCTAACATGAGACTGAAATACACGTTACAGTGTAGAGTAGCTTTGCTACATTCTTGCTCTATTCGTACTAATTCCTTTATCTTTCAATCCAGAATCCAAACTTAAGTGTCATGTTCAAAATGCTCAAAATGTTGTGAATCTCTTAACAAAAAAATAACCTCTGAGAGGAGATGAATCATTAATCATCACTGGCATTTTACTCCATAAACGTAAAGCACATTTTTCCTGCGCTGCTGCTCCTTAGAAGATCAGAAGAAGCCATTACTGTTCAATAATTTAGCTTTAATGGTGAAAGCCACCTTTCCTTCCAGTTCGGCATGTAGTTTTGGAGGGTGAGAAAGGAAGCTGAAGCCAAAGCACTGCTTAAGGGCCTTCACTCTGTGCTGAGAGCAAGAACATCAATAGCTTTGCGTGATTTAAGTGCTTTGGCTGTTGTTATTTGCAGGGCATTACCCAACAATGGAAAACTGAAGCACTTCCAGACTAAGAAAGAACAACAACAGAATTACTATCAACCAGAAAATACTATATCCACGGTCATAAAAGCTCACAAATACTGTCCTCCAGGTTAAAAAAGCATCTAGGTAAGACCCTATATTAACAGAAGGTTTTGAATAGATCTTCTCTAGAACACCAACTCAGAGCTTTGGGTAAACTTCCAATTGTTGTTCTCCTTCTGTAACAGAATCAAAATTCAGAGAGGACTTGAGGACTCATAGTCAGAAAGAATCATGATCATGTGGACTTTATTTACTGTTCTCTCTCTTTGGGTTGATTGTTTTGTTAAAGACACATGTTTAAGTTTCTGGTTTATCACAGAATCCTTGTAAAACAGGGAATTAAGAGAAAGGAGAACAAACAGGCAAAGGAAAAAAAAAAAGCAGGTGGTGATGCTGCACACTTTTAAAATAATTCTGTTTGCAGTACAGCTATCATCCTCCTTGGGTACTGTCCATCTTATTTATTTGGTGGTGGAAAACCCAAGACAACAATAGGAAGAGCCTGATGTTCTACCTGTTCGAAAAAGTTCTAGGTAAGAGGTAGTTATCAAAGCACAGATGAACTATCTACCACTCTAACCAAGCCTGAGCAGCCTCTTAACTTAAAGAGCAGTCCCAGGTCTACTGAACAGTTAGCAGCAAAGTCTTGGAAGTTATACAACATATTTACAATAACCAAATTATTGTAAATAATATCTCAAATAGAGACATAACTGTCACTCATTTTCCAGACAATGAAACGACTCCATACACAATTCTTTCTGCTGAGAACCTTAAAGGAAATCTGAAGGTCAAAGGTGTCTCAAGATGACTCACTGTTTAAATAAAGTGACATATTGTCTTTCAAGTGATCTTTTCCAGAAGATTTTAACTCTTACACAGTTGCGGTTCCCAGCGCATTGCCTTTCAGGCATTTCAAGTTTGAGATAAAAGACTTATTTAAAGACAAGCCACATTTAACAATAAAATTACCATAAGGAAAACAAGTTCCGGGGAACTAATGGGGCAAAAATTAGTTCTAGAAGTGAAATATGCACAGTACAAGCCTCTCATCCCTCAAATATTATTAGACTCCAAACTCAATTTGATCTCAACTGTCTCAAGCAGCACAAGAGAAAGCAAACACTTCCTAGAATACAGTGCTGCAGATGAAAACCGACTTTTTGCTGTAGCTTATCCTTTGTTTCCACATCACTGTTTCAACTCTTCAGTACAAAGATCAACTGGTACCATAATCAATGAAGTAACCTGTCTGAGTTTCATTAAAACACAACTTCAATAACCTTCCCATTTCTATTGTGCTTATTAAGCAACCAGAAAAAGAGTTAATACCACATTTCCTTTAAAATATCTGTAGATGTCTAGAAACAGATTACTCCAGTTATATTGAATTTAAGTGAGAATAAGAAGTGAACAAAGAACAAGATGACATTTTTTAAAGGGTAAATCTACTTAATATCATAAATACTTCAGTTCTCTTTATATATAAAGCCTGGAAATAGCTTTCACACCAGCTGTATGGAACTACCAGTTTCACCCAGTTGTTGAACATCCAGTGAGCAGTTCGTGTTAAAACACAGAGTTTGGCTACAGGAAGCAGAAGTACTAAATAATCAACATTCAGGCTGGAAGTTACAAGTCACACAAACTCCTCAGGCCACTCGGCCTTAGACAATAGCCAAAAGGGTCACGTCTGTGCCAAAATCAGGCACTAACAGAGCCACTTCCCAAGGAACATAGTTAAGAGATGATAGTAAGTAAGGTCTTAAGAATTACATGCCTAATGATTCTTCCAAGACTGCTTCCTGTATCTGCTATTCATAAGCATTCCTTTTCTGATGTTCAATCAACTGGAGTAAATCCCAAAAGAGGATCAACAGCAGACTTGAGTACAAGGTCTCCACATAAGAAGTTCTAAGTGAAACAGTGTGACAAGAGGAATCAACCCAACATCTCATGCAACAATTATTATTTTATATTTAAATCTATTTTAGATGCCCTTGTTTAAATGTTTAGAATTTTAAGCTACAGAATTTAACCACTTGTTGAAGACTGAAATATTTAATCCTCAAAAACTGCTTAGAAAGAATGACTGCAGCTCAACCTGTCAGCACGTAAGCACACAACTAATTACTTTAAAACCTCTGAAAATTCTGGAGTCACTTGAATTGGACTCCAAGACAAGGTGACGAGCCATGTGCCCAGAAATTAATTACCAAGTTTTAATATGAAAGAGCTCCTTAAAGATTATTGCACCACAATAAGGGTCCACAAGAACTATGACCAACTAAATTTTCCTTTTAGGTATACACACGCACACATTCAAAACATAGGCACATGGGAAAGTAATTCTGAGAAAGGGTAACATGTTCAGAACAAGAAGAGACTTCAGAGTCAAGCTTCTGCACACAGAATAAGCTTGTGCTGTAAAAAGCCACATATAAGTATCTTCTCAGTAACTTCTTTTTTCACCCACAAGAATTAAGAACTCAATACATAAGTCTACGCTATTCTTCCCCCTTATAATTAAACCAAACTCTGTATAATTGCTGCAGAACAGGTGCAAAGCCTCCTAAAATGGTCTAATTATTCACCACACTGTAGTGGGTAATGATCACATAGACACAGAGCACAGTATAACTGGTTAGAACAGTTGCACTTATTTTAAAAGGAGTTAACTGAAACTGAAGTCTTGCAAAAAATTACAAGTCCATTTTACAGATAAAATGCAAACCTTTCATCACAACAATATATGTACAGCCGTGACTTGAACAGCAAGACCATATGATCACAGAAAGAGTAATTATTTTTAAACATGGCTTAACTATAAAGCATAGAGAGGCTATGACAGTGGAGGGAAAGGAAGAAGGTCTAATATGGTAGTCATCAGTACAGATAGAAGTGCAAAGGAGAAATGTTTACACAGAAAAACCTCACCATTCCCCACACCCCAAATTTAAAGATGCGCGTTCTCTGTTGTAGGTGTTTCCCCTGCCACACACATACTTAAACAAAAAGAAAACCTCTTTATTAGAATAGGGGACATTCAATGCCTTTTGTGAACAGCTATAGCGTAAGCTAAATAACAGAGCTACTAAAAGTGACTAAAACCAAGACTGTCAATATGGTGACTTCCACGGAATACTTTCCAAATATACAGAATTTCTCATCCCTTTCAACATATCCACTGATCCACAGGCTTAATAACAGGTACAGCCTTACAATAAGCTTCTGATCAAGACCACTAAAATTGTTGTGTAACACAGGCTTACTCTGTGCTAAATACCTCATATGAACACATTAAGTCAGATTTTTCACTTAAAGGATACGAGAAGCGATCATTCCACGTTGCTCTTTCAACATAATCCAACATAACAACAGCTTTAATCGTCGTTAGAAGCTTGTTCCATGTTTCATCAAAGTCAACTACTCGTGGTTTCAAGGACATTGTGGGGCTTTAGTGTTAATCTGTAGAAGAATTAAACTTGTCAGACAACATTGCATAATCATTTAAAAAAAATATACATTTCCTTTGAATTTTTCAATTTAAACTTTGCACGCTGTTGCACCACCAAGACAGAGCAACACGAACACCCACCCCTGCGTCCCCACCCTCCAAAATTCAGCTCACGAACTCTTGTTTTTAGTGTTATGGAATGGAACATTCATGTTGCTTGAGTAGCCTATAACATAACACCAATTAATCTAACAACATCATGCCTCATGAAGTTCATTGTCTCACCAAGCTGTCCATTTAACAGTGCCATATGAAGATAACAACTCTCCTGTAAATTCTTATTTGTTTGCTTTTATGCAAAGCCTGTTTAAGCTGTATCTAAGAAAATTTTGGGCAGGAACACACTGAACTATTACCAGAGCATCTGAAATTATCACTGTCAGTTTGTAGCCTATGTTTACCTCAAATTTTCATGAGACATTTTTGGTGTTACATTTAAAAAGCCGCAAAACCTCGAAGCTTTGATAGGATGGCAAAAAGAGAACATATCTAAACACAGAGCAGTATGTAGAGCTTGTGCAGCTTATTGCACTATGCACAGGACAAATCGTGAAATCTTTCAAAGCCATGGCTTGAAAATACAGAAGCTGTGTTAATAATTTCATATTAAAAAAACTGGAAGAGATTTACTGGAAAAAGAAACCCTCAACATTAAATTATCGAAATAAAACCAGGGAAAAAGTAAGGTGATTTAAAAAAAGAGAGACAACTGTGAAGGCCTCTTCTTTGTTTCCACTAGTCTCTGTCCTATGCACCTAATCTAGAAAGGACCTGATGTGTGACGTTCCATGCACAAAGCAAATCTAGTTCCTGCTCAGAAACATCACATTGTAAGACTAGAATAAAACGTGGAAAGAATACTTCTCCTTTCATTTTAAATACACGGACAAGTGACTCTTAACTTGTCTTCCCAAATTTTCAAGGTCAGAAGGGAAAACAGAAAGCTAGTGATGAGCAGACTTTGAACACAAGAGGCAGTCCTCTATGAGGGAAAGAATCAAATGTCACGCTACAGAACTATTTAGCAGCCAGCTTACTACTTTAATCACTACTAGCTCTTGAAGGATAAAGAACTTCTCAGTCTAAGAAAAAAAACCAATAAAATCAGATGTAACTTTTACCCTGCATGCATGCAAAACACCCCCTTGACTAACTAACCAAGCTCCTCAACTGCTGTGAATGTTGTTATATTTGCAACATGGTTATTACTTCCATCCCAGTATGTCAGTAGCAGCTTACTTCAGAGAAAATGAGAGCTGAAAATAAGGGGGGAGGGGAGGAAGTGGTAGTCTTCAAAGAGCTCCAATACTATTCTTCTGGAAAACACAAGAGTATTTCAGCTGACCCCCCCAAAAAATAATCATTGTCCACAAACAAAATTAACAATCATAAGAAGTGCCTGTGGTAATGAAGGTGTACTTAGTTGAGTGTTACACTCAAATAGGTCGCTGTCTTGGAAACACACGTGGTACCACCAAGGTAAAAGAACCTTTTCTTCACAGATAAGCAAAACCCGGGGGAGGAGGGAAGGGTGAAGAAAAAGTCCTACCCACAGTACATCACACAGAATCAGTAAACCCATGTTCAGTATCACCAAAACCTAATAACATGTAAAGCATTCACATGCTCAACAAAGTGTTCCACGGTCAAACAGTTTAAGACAGAGCTGAATGTTGTTTCACAGTCTCTTACAGCTTTCGCATCAATATGAATTTAAACGTGTTTTACAGACACATTACCAAATGCAATATAACTTTTTCTGTAAGATGCTGCAGTTTTGGGGTTTGCTGTGCTTTGGTGTCTGCAGTGCGCAAGCTCACCAGCTTAGAATATTAAATGTCTTGTACTGATGCAAATAAACGTCCACAGTAAGAATTATGGCAGGGCAGAATATCTACCCTAGGGTTTATACTATTCAGGGGGTGGGAAACCATAGCTGTTTAACAAGCCCTAAGGTAAGCAGATATTGCTGAAACATATTTACACATGAGGATAATGAAAGGATGTTGCTTCTATCGCAGTATCTTTTAAAACATACCGCTGCCATACTGCATACATTCGTTCACACAAATAAATGTAGAGTTTCCTCCAGGTAAAAGCATTCCCCAAATTTCCAACCTACTGAACCACCTCGATAAATTACAAGCCAGCGCTGAGTGCACAGCCAAGGGCGGGAGCACCGGTCTCCAACAGGTGACCAGCTCTGCTCGCCCTCGCCCCCGTGCCTCGCTCCCCACCTTCTCCCTCCTCCAAAACAAAAGTGAAACCGGCCGAGGACGTCGCCAGGAGATAATAATGACCTGCCCCGCCGGAGAGGCCGCGCCGCGCCCTCCCCGCGGGGCAAGGGCAGGACCCGGGGCAGGCGCGGGAGCTGCCGCACAGATACGGCCGGGCCCGAGGCAGGGGGGACGGCGGGGCCGGGGCCGGACGGGGCGGCGGGGCCCG
>VXAY01003532.1:68653-79219 GCA_013399855.1 Oxyruncus cristatus | reverse complement strand
CCCGCGGCCCCGCTCGGAGCTGCGGCCGCCGCGCCTCCGCCTCACCCTCCGCGCCGCCGCCGCTGCCCCGGACTGAAGCCGCCGCGCTCTTCCCGCCGGTCGCGGGAAGGATTGGGGCCAGCGGGTCCCGGTGCTCCGGCACCTCCCGATCCTGCTCCCCCCCCGCCGGAGAGCACGGCTTGGTACGGCCCGCTCTGTACGGCGAGCGCGGGCGGCCGCACTTCCCGGCGGCGGGGTGGTCCCGGCGCACGCGCCGCTCCTCCTCCCCCAAGGGGGAGAAGCGCTCCCGACATGGAGTCCAGGAGGGCGGGCGGGAGGCAGCGGGACGCAGGATGGGACGAGTCCGTACTTGGGCGCGGGGTTACCGGGGCCTGTGTGAGGAGGTTTCCCCAGAAGGTGGATGTGACCCCGTCCCGCCGCCGGCTGCCGGCGGGGAATTTACCCCTCTCCCCGCACATGCTGGAGGTGCGAGAGACCCCCTGCGCCTCCCGGCCTGGCCGGCTCAGCAGGGCACCGGCCCCGGCCCCGGCCTTGGGGTGCCTGGCGGAAAAGGGCAAGGCAAAGTTGTTCACTCGGAGTAACAAAGTGAAGTCGCTCTAGAGACCCAAGTGCATGAAGATATTCAGTGCTGTGGGAGTTCAGAGCTCTCACGGGTTCGGGCTTACATAGCAGCGCAGACACTTCGGACTGAGCCGGGTCTAAACGCGGACCTGCCGCTCAGAGAGCGCTCGCAATTAAAAGTATTAGTTCTTTAGAAAAAAAAAAAAAAACAACTACGAAAAGGATGCATTTGCAGCATGTAGTGCAAGCATCTATAGAGACATGGTTCTCTGATAAACAGATATTTCGGAAAACTTCTTCAAATTACTCAAAACTCGAGTAAAAATAATTGGTTTCTCTGTTTTCAAATCAGGCCCTTGCCCATTTCATTCTCAGTACTTACAGCTTTTTCATTAAGCCATAATGCTTTTTGCTGGTTTTTTTTTTTTTCTTTTTAAATCACTTTTATTAACTCCTAGACATTTTAAACACTTCCAACTTTCTCTGTTTTCGGCCTAACCTCCTTTCTTTTTCTATTCTGCTAGTTTAATTCACTTCTGTTTGCTGGGAGGGAGGTTGTAACTTTCAGCTTTTCATCGCTTGTTACTTTCTGCAATTGTTGGGTTGTATCTGCAGCACTTTCACCCTTTTGTAGGACTGAAGGCTCTTTTTTAGTGGTAGTGTTAGCTACAAGCTTGTGAGCTAGAAGTTAAGATATATGCTGGCACAATTAAATTGTGCTATTTAACCATGCTGTGTGAGTGTATTAATTGTACAAGATCATATTAGATAACACAAGTTAGACAGCAGTTAATGAAAAACATCGTTATCTGTACACTATCCAGCCATTACACAGCACATATTTTCTAAATCTCTGTTATATGAGGAAATACTGTCCTGAGTTAACTGTTGAGAACTGGAAACATAGATATGGGAAGGGAGGTATTTTCAAAGCTAATAATTCTGAGCATTTATCATGGGAGAATCGTGCTGATTTCTGAAATTATGACTATTCACAAATCCCACAGACTTTACATTAGGTACCAGTTCCTTAACTCTTCTGTAAACTCTCTTCTATAAGACTGCAGATGAGGTAATCACGATTAGGAGGAAGAACATGAACATTAATTATTGCTTTTTATGTAAGGTATTTAAAAATTGTTCTTGGGTTCAAATGTATTTAGGAAATAACAATTTCTAAGTCCAAAAACTTTGTAAAATCTGGATATTCTTTTCATCAAGTTTCTTTGTCAAAGCTGGCCAGAGAATTACCAAGGAAAAATACAGAACAGGATATTGCAGGTGTCTGAGATGAGCAAGCTGTGAGCATTACTGTGTGTGCTGCCGAAGTCATCCCGTCATTCCCACAGTGCTGCCTGCATTTCCAAAAGAATAGAGAGGTTCTCTACAGTCCATTAAGAAATAATTCTAATGTATCTGCCAAGAGCAAGACTAAAACTTGTGTGTGTGCACCAACGCTTTACATGAGTGCATACATGATTTATGCACCAGTGAGTTCAGTTGTGTTTGTTAGCTCTGTGGTGGGGCTGCTCGTACTTGCTGAAGCCCAGCTGTTGATTTGGTTAATTTACCTGCTGTGCAGATGTGCCCCAGAATGCCAGTGAAGAAAGCTGCTATTTTGACAAAGCTTAACCACTTAATGGAGTGCTCAGCTACCTTAGCTGTCTTGATGCATTTCTTGATGACAGCACATGTGAAGACCTGCTTTAAATCCTGCTTGACCAGAGCCCAGTGTTGTCTTTCAGTAGTTGTAGCTAGCAGAGTCTCAGATGGGTGACAGATGGAAATTCTGGAAGTTTTTGTAGGATGATCCTATGGACAAGTTGATCTCAGTAAATTCCTATCAGTTCTTCATGAATTGTTGATTACAGTAGCAAGTGACACAGGTTAGTTTGTACTACATGAATATACCTTAAAACTTGCCACCACATATGCAAATTTTATGCTTCTATGATTACATCTGCTATCAAGTCTGTTCACCATTCTAAACCAGTACTGCAGCATTTCCTGAGTTAACCCTGTTGTTTATATGCATTTGTTTTCTCTTGTCTGATAACTTCTGTTTCTCTGTTTGCATTAACTTGTTTTCTCTTATGTAATAAATTCTTTTGGAGGGAGCTATCTATTTTGTTTATGCTACATCTAACACTGTATTATTCTGGTACAGAATTAGGAATCCCGCAGGCCTATGATCATACAAACACTATATGCAATATGCCACTGTGCAACCTATCACTTAATTTAAAAGCTGTTTTAGACTGCAATTTGAACTGATAGTAAATAGCCCACATTGCCCACCACCACCATTTAATTTGCAAATGCCTTCCATGTTACTATCTGCTCTTTTTGCCTTTGCTTAAAATCCTGTTGTTAAAGTAACAGGTTCTTTAGCCTTTTTCATGCAGAAAATGAGAATATTGACAGGATTATTTATGATATATTCATGTTAGATTCAATTTTCACTCAATGAGTTACTCAGTCCGCATTACTTACGCAGATAATAACATTAAAATAATTTAAAGAAAATGTTTTGTTTCTAAGAACAAGACAAATGAAATCAGGAATGAACCTTTATTTCATTGCAGCTATTCTTAATCTAGATTTTTATTGTGGGTGTTTGTCTCTCATGCGGTTCCACCTGGAGGAGACTGAGGGGAGACCTCACTGCAGTTACAACTTCCTCATGAGGGGAAGAGGAGGGGCAGGGACTGATCTCTGCTCTGTGGTGACCTGTGGCAGAACCTGAGGGAATGGTGTAAAATTGTGTCAGGGGAGGGGTAGGTTGGATATTAGGATAAGGGTTTTCACCCACAGGGCAGTTGGGCGCTGGAACAGGCTCCCCGGGGAAGTGGTCATAGCACCAAGACTGACAGATGTCAAGAAGCGTTTGAACGATGCTCCCAGGCACATGGTGTGACTCTTGGGGATGGTCCTGTGAAGGGGGAGGAGTTGGACTCGATGATCCTTGTGGGTCCCTTCCAACTTGGCAGATTCTATGATTCTGTGAAAATATGAGTATAAACTGAGTTTACCTTTAGTGATTATAAAAATACAGAGTAATAAATTATTATTCTTGTAGCTTCCATTTTTTTAAGTTTATGAAGAATTTTAAATGTGTGATTATTTTATCTGCTTAAACCCCTTTAATTCTTGGTAAGAAGCGGGTGCTCACTGCAGTACTGGCCACGAGATGGCAGTGCTGGATATATAAAACAGCAGTTTAAGAGTTTAAACTTTCACTACCTATACTAAGACTAACAAAATCCACATCTTTTTGTTCATGCAATAGGAAAGTAAACAGAAGTTAAGCTCTCCAAAACAACATTTATTAGTTAACCATCAAGTGTTTAGTTCATCTCCCAAATTTATTCCATCTTTCCCCAGAATCTGAGATTGCTTGAAAAAAAATTTGCACGTCATTTTTTCCCAATCCATTATTAAAAAGGGACACCAATTTATTCTCATGTCATTGTAGCTAAGCAGTTAAACTATCTGTATGAGCAAACCTAGGTAATTTTTCTTTTATTTTTTGCCAAAAAAAAAAATGCTAAAAAAATATTCTCCAACATTAGTGACAAGGAAAATTGTGTATTTAAAGATTGATGAGCTGTACAACTTTTATAATGCTTTGGAGAAAATAGTCATGTAAATCCTGAGGGGTTCTACCCCTATACTAAAAATGTGAACCCCAGCATGCAGCTCTTTGACATCTGTGTGTGTGGTATATATACACACAGAAGAAAAACATTTTAACTCGGTGACTACACAACTATTAGTGACGATGAATTTTAGGCAACACAGCTTAGCTTTGAGACAAGATTGAATTTGCAAAGTTGTTGTTTCCAGAAAAAAGAAAAAAAAAAAAAGAAGGGGTGGAGGGAGGAAAGAGCAAGTAGCATCCATCTTCACTAAACTATGATAAATAGGAAATGTCTAGCGCCCATTTCTAAAACATCATTTTCCAAATTAAAGTAGACATCATTCCATTGGCAGTTTCCTTGGGTTTTCTGAGAAATGATTTTATAAAAATACATATATTTGTCTCTCAAATAATTCAGTAAAACACATTTTTCACACTTAATGGAGATGAAAACCTTGTGTAATGTGCAACAGTGCTAGGTAAATAGAATGAGAAAAAACAGTTCATAAATAAGCCAGCTGGCAAAATAACATCATCAAGGAGATAGATTAGTTGAGCTAGCATTTGATGAAAGATATATCCTCTTCAGAAAAATATGTTGCTTTAACCATTCATCTGTATCACTGGTAGATTAAGAATGAGCAACTTTTGACATGAAAGAAATACAGCAGCTCTGTCAAATAAACACTCTGAAAATAGCCTGATAATCTTCTGTTATACCAAATACTATTCCATTTAGTTATTTTTTACTTGTATCTCTTCTTTATAGCTTCCAGACACCTTTACTTTGTGTCTAGTGAGCTCCATTTATTCAGCAGCTTTTGCTATTTTATATTCTATTTTCTTGCTCTTCACTGTCATTTACAACCATCTACTACCAACAAAAAAATCTGCTCCCCCACTGAAAGCAACCTACAGGTAGTTAGAAAATCTAGACTACAGCCACACTCTTAACCAAATGCAAATAATTCTTAGTATTTTTTCATATTTTCATTGAATATTTTTTAATAAATATGAGATCTTTACATGTTTGTCCTTTATTGCATTATCGTAATGGTTGATGTCATTCACCTTTGTGTGAGGCAGTTTCTCAGTGTGTTATTAGTGCTGGCCACATTGCTGTATTGGCTCACCTTGTTTTAAGGAAACATCTTTTGCAAAGAACAAGCATATGCAAACAGTTTGTGGTATCACATTCCTGAGGTACAGTGTATTCACATTAAGTTACAAATGTGTTTTGTGTAGAATTCTTTAAACACGGTGCCTATTCAGAAGACTTTTAATATTGAAGTTTTACGTATTTAAATTTTAAATAGATCCAGAAAAAAGATAAAGAACATTAGTTATTCATGCTATAATATTCATGCTATAAGTACAAAATAATGTTTTATACAAACCTTGTACTTTTCACCTTAAAAGTTCAAAGATCTCTACAAATAGTAATAGATTGTAAATGGTTATGAATACTGTTGAGTACATGTTATGTTCATGTTATGAGGAAACTATTATATAAGGAAAGTTCATTATTCAGCAGAGGAAATGAGAAAATTTCATGTAGTAGAGCTTAGTCACCACTCTTTTTTTCTGCTGCAACAGAAATACCATCATGCATATATGTGGAACTCACCAGTCATTTAAACATTTCACACACCTTACGCTGTCACCTAGTCAGAACATTGTATTTCCACTATAATAATTTCTCTTATGAAATGAGTAAGCAACAAATGAGTACACAGCAATTTACAGAATGTCAAGTTATTTGTCAAACTATACATTTCTCCATTGTTTCTTTGTTCTGGCTCCACTGTACAGGGAGACAATTGCTCTGGAGACCTGATCTAGGACCGGCAGATGAGGAAACAGACACTGAATCCTGTCAATTCCCCTTCTCATAAAGCTTTACCTACAGACACCACACCAAGGATCTAACTACACATTCACAAATCATTTTAGGTTTCTTGTGTTGATTCACAAATCATTTTCTGTTTCTGTTCACTTTGTATGTGATCAAAGTTTAGCTGCTAGTGCACTCTGGTTTGCTTGGATATGTTTTGGTGCACCTTCTTTCAAACTGCAGGACATACCAGAGAGTAGCATATCACTTGTGATACCTGTTTAGTATTTATAGAATTCAATTTGTTATTACAAATCCTAAAAAAGTAAAAAAAAAACCAAATCAAACACAAACCACATTGAAATGCATTTCATCCTTGGGGTGTAAAATATTGCAGCATTACTGCAAATTATTATCCAAAATTAAATAATTAAAACTCAAGAAAATCAAAGTAAAAATATTTTTAAAAAATCGACTTAGTATAGTACGTGACACTCCCTTCACCAATAATAACTTCAAGCCTTCCAAATAAAGAAATCCTATTATTTACATGACACAAGACAGAGGAGAGCTAGCTGAGGTACTGCCAAGCCTCACAGCTCTTAGGCCAGACTTCTCCCTAAGCCAGACCTGGGATTCCTCAAGGCTATTCCTTCCTGTGCTTCTGGCTTCTGCAACCCGTAAAAGTCAAGGTGCTGCCTTAGCAGAGCAGTAATTTTGGCAGTTATCAATTTTCAAAGGTTCCAGTGATGGGCAGTGGCAAAAAGTACGAAAAAAAGGATCAGTAATTTGTGCTTATACTGCTCATACAGTCACTCAGTCTCACTTCCAACTTAACGCAGTTTAGGGAAGGAAACAACTAAATATTTGTAATTCTAGAGATGTGTAACTTTTTAAAAAATCTATATATATTTGGAAAAAAATATTTACAAAGTAATTACCTTTTACAATATTTTTCAATATTTGTCTTTCTAATAGCATACCATTTGTTTCTATTTGTATGTCGAGGGAAATATATTTCCTTGACATACAGATTAAAAAAATTGGTATAAAAAAATTGTCTTACATTTTACATTCATTACTGTATTTTATATTCATTAAAGTGTTCTCTGTTTCAGATGTATCAGCATTCTGTTGCACCATGCAGATATTGGTGCACTTTTACTTATCACTTTTACAAAATAAATTATGAAAACAGTGGCTGTGTGTTGACTGCATTTTCCTGGGACCCCTGCACAAGTTCTGTACTTGTCCTATTCCCTTGGAGGCAATGAAACAGCAGAAGTATGGTTATTCAGTGACCAGCTAAAACTGGAGTGGTCTGCAAGGAGACCTGTGGTGCAATTATTATATGGTAATTCAGTCCCCTCTAGGTTCATACACCCAATAAGGAATTAATTTATTACCTATGGCAATAATTATAAACATGCAATGTTCAAGGAGACAAAGATATAGAGATCAAATATCAGTTAAGTAAAGAAAAACAAAGTACTGTTAGAAAAGCCTACAAGTGAACATCATTAAATGTTATGTGAGACTACATTTACTGGACATCTTTTAGCTAAGCCTTCAGTGGGAATTATTTCTGGCATAATGAACTACCTATATGTCATAATTTTCTTTATATAAATAACATTAAGGGCATTTTAGACACAATTTGAATAAAGGTTTTTTGTTGACCTAAAAGTTATATATCATTCCTAAATGTTTAGGATGTGTAGGATATGGATGGGGGCTGAAAAGAGATGTGTGTAACACACCAAATGTCTCTGTGATGGAAGAAAGTCACAGAACCACATACATTTAAACATCAGTTACAATGGCAATAGTTGGATCATTTCTATAATGCCCAATCAGAGCAAAATCATTAAGTATCAGTATTATTTCAAATAGGATGCCAGTGTATTTTTCTGTCAGTCTTACCTGTATTATCTTCAAATGTCTGAATTCCAATTAAATACAAATCATCAATCAACCTAGGCTGCGTATCCCTTTCACTGTCTTTGCTCATACCATGACAACCTATGAACGTTTTTACATGAAAACTAAAAAGTTTCATAAGATTATAACTGAAATAGATGATTTTTAAAATCCCATTCCTTTAAAAAATCTATTTAAAAGATCGCTGTGAGACTCAATATGTAAAATCAGTTGTCTGAAGATTACATGGATAGCATTCCTAGCTATGCAATATGCATTGGTGAAATATTTATGTTCTCTGCAAAGAGCACCATGTTTCTTTTGGTGCCAAATGAAGTTGTTCCAACTTCCTGCTCATCAATTGTGGGATAGTGCAGTGCATCAGACTTCAAAATTTACCCAGGTTGAAAGGATATTTCTGGCTTTGCCCACCAGAGCCAAAAAAATCCAATTAAAAAGTAATTGGTACTGAATCACTGATACTTCGTTGAATTTGCAGGACATAAGATCAGGTTGGACATTTTAGGTTAGAGAGAAAAGATGACTCAGGTAGTCATTCTAATGCCTGGCTTTCAAATTTATGTTCAGAACTCTCTTATGTAAATTATGACAGTCATAAAGAATCCTGACCTGTGTGGCCTTCTTACAGACTGATTCTGGTCTTAGCATTCAAAATTAAATGGGTTCATATCAGGGATTAATACCAATATAAAGAGAACTGTTTTATTTCAAGTGAGTGCTTTTGTGGCAAAGGTCATTCTGGCCTCAGGTAACAAACACAGGTACCCCAAACATGAATGCAACACTTGCTCTTCATTCCCTTCCTCTTCCAGCCCACCAACTTCAGCAAGCTGTATTAAGAACCAAAGCTGGTTAGTCATCTTTATATCTCCAAGATCTAAATCCCTCTGGCAGTTCACTCATTCCTCTAATACACTTCATTAAATTATCAGAGAGAGGAGGTATAAACAGTAGTAAATTCTTAGTTAAACATTTCAAAGCTGCTTATGGCTTGAAAACTACTAAAAAACAACTCCAAATTCATGCTTTAAGAGTTCATGGAAATTCTCAGCTTGTTTATAACTAACTCACTCCAGTGGTTTCCATTATTTAACACTCTCATTCGAAATTTCTTCCTGTTTGCAATAAGATTTCTACCTTCGAAAACATTTTTGAGGTGCTAGAAGTATCCCAAGCTACTTTTGGCTTTTTGATTATACTAGGCACAGCTGGAATTTCTTCCAAAGGTTTCAGTAGAGCAATTCTCTGTAGTTTTACACTTGACTGTTCATTTGATTATCTTACCATTCTAACAAGTATTTGCTAATTGACCAGAGATTTTCTAGTAAAGCATATCTTTTAATAAATGAACGTAACAATAGTGTACCTAATGGGTGAGCTGTCAAACCAGAAGGTTATTAATCTTGGGAAGAGAAACTCCTATTTAAAACCCTGAATAGACACATAAAATATATGCAACAAACAAAGGGAGGGAAACAGAACTCAAAACAGGAAGGGGGTGTTGTTCATCATTTCAACAAAGGAAATGTAGGATGAAAACTGAAAACTTGCACAAGCCAATGAGGACATTGAAGATTCTGTATTATTTCCACTACATAGTGATTTTGATAACTGTGCTAAATAACTTCTGTAAAGCAAACTATTGAACTAAATGCTTAAAGGCAAAAACCTTTGCAAGTAAATATGATTAATCTTTTATGAAGTCAGAGATAAGAGTTATTTGGCGTTTTTTAAACACAGGAAATCAATACCCAGTTTCTCTTCATGCCATGAATAAGACGGAGTGTTTGACCTGCACGGACATACCACTAATTCTGACACACACATCCTCCAATTCTTTAGTCACAATGAGTTATGTGAAATTAACTTAGGGTTTTCATGTTTACTTAGCACACTGCTCAATAGTTTTGCATAGAAAAAAAAAAGAAAAAAGAAAGGGTAAATGGCAAATACATTATGGAACTTCACAACATAAGTGCATTGATGTGTAGACATGTAATTTAAAATATACTGCAGTGTAATCCCTTCTTACGCTACTTCGTAAAACACTGAGCAGCCGTAAGACATACGATGTTAAAACACCACTATTAACAAAGTTTATGGCTCATACATTTATGGCATTTTAATATTAAACCTGAGCACACGGGCCGTGCGCACACGCCGTGCTCACACCTACGGCACCAGCCCGACATGACTCATGACATTCGCACGTAACCCATGGCAGCGATCGGGGAAACGCGCACGTCCCTCTCCGTCGGCAATTTCTGATTTATTTATCCGAATAAATATAAAACACCATGTCATACTACGAACGAGTGATGTAAGGGACGTGCTTCCACCAAGCTGAATTACAAAACAAGCCGCGGGCACCAGCGCGGCGGGGCGGCCTCCTCGCCTCCCTCAGCGCTCCGGCACCGCCCAGGTGACAGCCGTGGGTTGCGCTGCGCCCCTTCCCTTGGTCAGGGGTGGCCCAACCAACCGCCCTTATCGGCGGGGCCCGGCGGGCGAGCGGCACCGCCCCCGCTATCATCGCGCACCCCGACCGCGGTGCGAAGGGAGCGCAGGGCCCCGCTCCCGCCCGGGCCGTTAC
>VXAY01003532.1:7839-67924 GCA_013399855.1 Oxyruncus cristatus | reverse complement strand
GAGGAGCGGGGGCAGTGCCGCTGGGCCGCTGCGGGCGGAACGCCCCGAAGGCCGGTCCCGGGGCTGTCCCGGCCGGGGCGGAGCGCGGATAGCCGGAGTCGTTTCCCCTTAGCCCAGTACAGCCCGTTACGTCCTGGCTCGCAGGGCTTTCCGAGCTGGGTCAGCAGAAGAGGTGGGGGAGAATCACAGTGGGCGCCGCGACTCCGAGGTCTTGCCTTAAGTTTGAGGGTTTTGTCTGCATGCCCCACTGCCGTGGCAACATCGTACCTGGTGCTGAGTGCTAAGTGATTCCAGAGGGACTGATGCTTGAATGGTCCCCTGGCCTATCCAGGGACTGGTTGGACCCTGCTGAAGGGGAACCGTGTGCCCTCTTGCCAGCCGGCTTGGCACTGCCTGGTCCGGGTGGTTGAGGTGGCAGATGGCAGAGTGGACAGGTAGCACTGCTTGTGCGCACAAGAACGGCAGGTTAGGCTTTAACATTTTTTTTTTAGGGTTTTGCTAGGGTGTTCAAGGAACAAAAGGATGTGGAAGAAAATGAGGAAACACTGAGAGTTTAGGAGACACAAGAAACTTCTCATGATACCAAAACCTGGAAGTTGACACTTGCAAAATCTAGTCTGTTTTACCTGGCTGAACGCTGTGACCACCTTGCCAGCTGGGGTGCTTCACACCATAGGGTAGCAAACCAGATTATTACAGAGTTCATACTTGAAAACATAATGCCCTTCTGAAACGAGTGCATTCTGAGTTTCCACACTCACTGGGGTCATCAATAAATGCAAAACAGGTGCTTGTAAATTCACATCTTGCTTTCTAGTAAATCCCCTGTGAATAAAAGCCTTCAAAGTGATTTGGAGCAAGGGCTGAAATATATTGCTTGGCCCCTTATGAGTTTCTTTGTAATAAGCCTCCTTTTTAAGAAGTCTCTGATGTATAAACTATGGTTGAAATAAAAAAGTTGTTTTTTAAAATGTCTCTGGGTATTTAATTAGTCACACATTTTCAGATATGCAAAATATTGTACCAATTTGCTTTTGCAGTTTAATTTCATCAACAGACATTAAGTATTTGTATGAATATTCAGTGATGGAAAACAAACAGCAGTACTGGGGGAAGTGAAGGGATTTTTTTGTGCTTTATTACAGAACAGGATATCTTGATGGGGATTCTGTCCTTCATCTTTCACCTATGGACAGAAATATAAAAAGTTCACACTTTTAGTTGTAAATTACTCCCAATTTTCTAGGAAACCTGGCAGTGTTTTCCTCTAGCTGATTCTGTCTGCCAGATTTGTCCTGCCAGGGATGCTTCAACTAATGGCAGTTGAAGAAGCTTGTGATGTGCACTGTGTGCATCATCTCAGTCAGTGTTTATCTGCTGCTGACCTGCTGTGCGTTTGTCTCAGTGACTGTAGTAAACCTGCTTATATATTGAAATGTTACGAGCTTTGGTAACGGTTAAACTTTGTGCCAGATCCTGAAGATTTCTTTGCTAAGTTGTAGGAGGAAGCACATGTCTTCGCTTATGTTATGGAAAATCATTTTTGCCCCCTTTTTATAGGAGTGCAGAGGTATAACTTGTTTATTAATTTAAAAATCCAGATGAATATGTAAAATTACTGTTCAGTGACTGTAAGCAACTAAGGTAGAAAACGTAAGAAAATAATGTATTAATACTGAGTATATGACTAAAACTTGTATATAATTAATCATACAGTGAAGAAAAACATATAATCTTAAACAGGACCTAAGACCACATATGTAAAAACTGTTTGCGTAGTTTTACTTTAAAATAGGAGGAAGGTAACTTGAACTTTAAAGCATGTTATGTACTACTACTGATAGACTTTTATAGAGGATTTTTAGTGCTTGGCAGAAAATTCTTTTTTTCTCTCTTTGAGATTTAAAGCAATCCATATGTTAGAATTTGCTTGGAGTGTAGACTGATTGAGTGTGATACATGTGGAAACTGTTTATGTCAGTAGTTTCTGGACTTGATTGATAACTGTTTTGTGACACGCTTTGTATTACTAATGTTTTAGAAAAAGCATAGTTATGATGTTGCTTAGTATTTTTTCTGTAAATTGCTTAAAAACAATTTGATGTATTCATGTTAAAATTCTATACAGGAAATACAAACCCTCTGCAATTCAGGTTATAGGAATCTGACGGTTTATGGGAGTGCTCCAAAGACAGTGACAATCCAGACTGGACTGTGAAATACAGGAGTTCCTTAGCATGCCCGGCCTTGAGCTGTGCACAAGCCCACATGAGGTGACACAGCTCTGTGTGACTGACCCTGTGGGCTCAACTGACTGACCTGCTCCTTCGAGTTTAGTGATCCCCTGTGCTTATGTCTATCAAACATTCCTAACCTTGTAACATGTCTGAATTGTGATACTAATAGGCTTCATTTTGTCTTTAGTCATCTTTCACATTGAGGTTTTATGCCAAGATAACTAGTGTATCTTTTAAAATTACTTATGTACTTCATTATTTTTTTTATTTATTTTTTTTAGGCTATTTATATTTGGATATTTATATTTGGATGTTGTTTCTAGTCAAGTCTCTGTTTACAACCAGAGGTTGTCAAAAAGAGATGGGTTTGAGCTTATCTAGGAAGAATATTTTGCTGTGTTCCAGGGTAACAGTTGAATTTTACGTCAGTCAAATTTGCAGATATTACTCCATCTTGCTAAAGTTTTAAATTAAGCCATCATTTATATTAAGAGTCAGCATATACACAATTATAGATGGAAAATCTATATAAATTCCAGAGTTTGTCTTGTATATCATAAATCTTAGGTATATTTGTCATTTCACTGACATGTATACTTCTTGCTATTGTTTTCTAATTAAAGATAAATAATCTAAAAAATACACCCCTTTGTATTGTATTTTGCAAAGTATGAGCAATAACTTTGTTAGATTTTTCTGCTGCACTGATGCTCTTTTTGTAGCTATTTGCCAAATCAGTTACTGGAGCACTGCAGATGAAAAGACTTTGGGAGAAAAATCCTGATAAAGTAGTAAAAATAAATAATTTTTTATATCCTTCTACAATCAGTGAGGAATTAAGCTAAAATTAGGAACTAAACACTTTTTTTCCCCAGATGAAAAATGGCTCTTTCTAGGTAAAATTTCTGTAAAATGCATTCAGTGGGAATAAGTACTTTTTTTTTTTTTTTTCCCCCTCCAACAGTAGGTTTTCTGTGACAGATAGCTCTGGATACAAAAATACTTCAGAGCCTTCATAAAGTAAATTAATTCTGACTTTATTCCCATCCTTAGGAAGAGATTACAATGAATATGTTGCTAGTACCTATGCATTATTTAATCTTCCTTGGTGTGTGAGCTGTTATGAAGCTTATGGAGGCATTCTTACCATGAACCAGATAGAGCTTTCATGCTTAAGACTCTGTGGATGGCCCTAATTTATGAAGGAAGAACTTTTTTTCCCTACTTTATTATTGTTGTTATAGCGCATGTATATGTAAAACCAGAATGGTTTAATAAGGTAACATTTTCTTAGGCAAAATTATGGTGGGAAGCTTGGTGAAAATATTCTCCCCAGAGTTGTTTGACTTTGGTGATTTTCAGTAGATCCTTAATTTGATTGTATCTAGAGAAAAAGGTAATTAGTGGTAACTAACAAGACAAAAATGTAGAAAGATTTTAGGTGTAAAATAATTTCTTACGGTTCTAATCTGAATTGGTACTGGGATAGGGTACGTAACTTACGTAGGCAGAAATACTAATGTTAACTCATAAAATGCTGAATTGTATACAGCTTGGCTACCTCTAGCTGTAGTGCTGTAAGTCTGGTCAGTAGAATACTTTTGGTGGCACATGAGCTCAAACTTTGCTCTGCATCATTTGACTGGATATCTTTTCATACTTTCATGCCTTTATCCTGAGCAAAAAGGGTGATTTTCAAAGGAACCAATAAAATTTATTCTCAAAGATTGTGGAATGTTCTCTAAAATAGTGCCGCAAAAGGAGTTTGGTTTACATTTAATTCGATTCAGTGTAGTTACTTTTAACATGTGGGACTAAATTCCAGAGTTTCAGAGTCAGGTGGGTAGCAGTTTTCCTTCCCTGCCTCTTCCATCTCTCAGTGTAAGACCTGAGAAGAAACCAAAGTAACTAATCAGCTGGTTGAAATAGTTGAACTTTGAGTTCAGACGGGCTTGCCATCCCTTAGTTACAGTAACGGAACCCAAGGAATTGAGATTTGCTGCCTCTTAAATCCCTCATCTCTATCATGTCTTCCTTTTGCGGCCTCAATTGGTTGTGTAAGGAGGGTGTAGGTGGCAGCATGCCTGAGGGCCTGCCTGCCTCTGCCTGACCCTATCCTGTCTCTGTTCTGTTTGTAAACTGACCTGTTGCCATGGCAATGTTTGACATCACCTGTTCAATGTTGCACCTTCAGTGCAGGGTTTGGTAGGAGAGAAAGGGAGCCGAAGAGAAGCAAGCTCTTGTTTTAAAATTCACACCTTCCGTTATGACTAAGTGTGTCAAGAAATATCGAAAAGGAACTGTCAGGTAATTGCATTTTTATATAGCAGATACATTTGGAAGCTTTCTGTATGGACTTTAAACTCTTAGTTTAAATTGAGGGTCAGCAAGTTACTTACTTTCCTATGAAATTTACCCTACTTTTAATCCTGCAAAATTAGAAGAATCATTGTGGGTCTTGAGCCACGAGTAGTTTACAGATGGTTCAAGTGTAGATCCCACCTGGGAATCAGCATCTTGGAAGGTTTGAAAAGAACATAGCAGCAAGTGGCTGCTGGGCAGCTGGAGCCGCGTCCAGTGCGAGATGCGAGTCCTGAGGGACCTGCTGTGGGTGGTGCTGCTCGGCTGCTCTGGAGCACTGCCCTCCCAGCCCCGCTGGTGACAATGCATGGGACCCTGGCACTCAGTGCTTGTCCCTCCCTGACAGCCGTTTCCAGAACTGCCTCTCCTTGCAGCTTTCCAAAATACTTATTTTAGAGCTATCGCCTATATGAATTAATATTTTAATACAAGGGAACGGGAAGAAAGGACTTCAGTTAATTTGATTGTTTTGACAGAAATTTATTTTCTGTTAGTTGTCTGCTGCAAATATAAAATAGTTTGGAATTGCACTCCTCCATATACTGCATTATATACCTCCATGTACTGCATTATTTAAATGGTTATGTATTTACTTCTAGACAGATGACCATGGAAATGGTTGAACAGGATGACAATGCAGTGGATTCTATGTCAGAGAGAAATGCTGGTCACCTTCAGAATCAGCCAGGCCGAAGTCAGATTTCCTCAGGATCTGAGGTAAGCTGAAATGTGGAAAGATGAGAAGAATCAATAAAGTGATGTCAGAGCTGCAGTGATTTTTAAATTATCAATTTGCATGGTATTCCCATGTTTTATAAGTCTTGCTATCAAATAGGAAAAATAGAGCAAAGGTGTACTGGAAACTATGCGTGCAACAGTTAACAAAGGACTAGGGTAACATCAGGTCTGTTAAAAGGTAACGTTTTCAGGAGATCAGCTTTTTCAGAGTAGAAAGTTAGACACGTTTTTTTTCCATTCACTTTTATGAGATGTTTGTTATAGAGATGGGAAGAGGGTCTTAAAGAATTGAGGTGGCTGGAAGATCAGACATCTAAAACGTGTATCTTGAAGATGTGATGAACAACAAAAATGAAAACATGAATAAAACCAACCATGATTCTCTTCCAGTTCCAATTTTCGTACAGAACATGTTTCATCTAATTGCAAGTACGTTTTTAATGTATCCAATGGCAGTGTCTGGAGTTACAAAAACATACTTCACATGTTCTGTATGGTTGCTCTATCTGGATTATTCTTTGATAGTTAATGGATAAAAGATTATATAGTAGCAATTCTCAAACATTAAAAAATTTACATGTTATAATATGAAACATTTGACACTTGAGAGAAATAAGGTTCTTAACCTTACTAAGATTTATAGCTTCATAAAACTTTGTGGACCACTTAAATGGATTTTTAAACCACCTGTGTGAAATAATGGAAGCGATTTTAAAAAACATCTTACAGAATTTATTAGTCTGTAAGATTTGGTGCCATGTATTTGGTATGTTAGATACCTGATTTACATTATAGGTATATCTTAAAAACTGAAGGTAGCTGCTCTTTTTCTCACGTCTTCAGACACAAAGACTGCAAAATACTTATCAACAGGGTTTTTTTGTTTTGATACATGCAGCATTGGGAATATTGTTTGCTGAGTTTTTTTTTTCTGTAAGAATGGAGCATGAAATCAAGAATTTTATTTGGGTTGTTCTGTTGATGTCATCCCCTCATTTCTTCTTTCTTTAGTGGTTCAGTTCAAATTTTGTGTTTTAACTTCATAGGATGATTTATGTGTAAAATCTGTTGACTTGTGCAATAATGTCTGAAGAAGATACCTGTGAATTCTGTCACGTGGGATTTCTAATGTTGATCTAGAGACAAAGCTGTCACTAATGCTGTAGGAGAGCTTTTGCTGGGTCTCCAAGGAAAACACTTTTTATGTTTGTGTGCCTTTAATGCTTGAGTACTGTGTGAGAAGGTTCAGCTGAATTGAGTATGGGCTTAGTTTCTTTCAGGTAAAACTAATAACTGAAGTATTGATGAATCTCATTTCGATTAAAACCAGTTTAAACCAAAACATGTACTTGAGTTTGAAGGCTGAGGTTAACAGTCCAGCGTTGACATCTGGAGTCACTTTTTTTGGTCAAATGGCCCAGAGAGCTGTCCTGGACCTGTCAGAGCTGCTTGGTGCACGTAGCTGGAGCCACAGACATCCCTCCCGTGGGCTGTCCAGAAAAGTGGGTTGGTGCAGTTGTGCCATTCTGAAGAGGAGCGGGGCTGAGAGGGCTGCAGGGACAGGCCTGTCCCCTCAGCCACCCGGCAGTGCCGCTGGCTCCCAGGGCCTGCAGCCCTTACACCCCCTCAGTGCCCTGAGGCTGCTCTGCCACAGCATTTATTTTGGTAAAACGGGGGCCTGGACAGAACTCTGCCCTTGTTGTGACATTCCTTTAGCTTAAGATGAGTAGGATTTTTTTAGTTTATGTTCCTACCTGGCTGGCTTGGAAGGTGAGATGCTTTGTCATGGCAAGAGTCAGGGGTGTGTGTTGAGGGGTTTGTGTGGGACTTGTAAATAGTTTTGCTGATGGTACCAGATGGGAAACTTGGGGTGTTTCTGAGGAATTTGTGGCTGTGCCGCTGGTCCAGTGTCTGTGTATTTTGACTGTTACAGAGGGGCACAGATCCTGTCTCCTTCCTTGGCCTCTGGAGTAGTGCGGTGAAGAGAAGACAGCCACTAAAAGTGACTGAGATGTACCTTGTGCCAACTTCCAACCATCTCCCCTACTAATTTTGTTGCAAACATGCAGAAATAGAGAAAGAATGACTTGATTCTTACCAAGAGCTAAAATGCCTGGTCACTGAAGCTGAGGGCTCCTTTTCAGATGTCCTGGGGGCGGGCACAGGAGGCTGGGTGTGTTGTTTGGTTTTTTTCAGCAAGATATTTCTTTAACCTGTTTTTTTTTTCATTCAGAAGTAAAACATTTTAATATACTATCTTTTAATACTCAATTTGTTGTTTTCTGTGTATTACCAATGAATTGTAGAAGGGTTGATGTTGGAAGGACCTTTTGGGATTATCTAGTGTGACCCCTCTGTGCAAGCAGGGTCAGTGAGAGCAAGTTGGGAAGGACTGTGTCTACTTGGGTTTTAAATATCTCCAAGGATGGAGTCTCTAGAATCTCTCTGGGCATCTGTGCCAGCAGGTGACTGCTCTTCGGGTATAAGGGTGGGGTTTTTAGTGTCCAGATGAAATGTGATGGTTTTATTATGACTTTGGCCAGGGAATGACTAGCAAAATGCTGGGGATACAACTACATAGGAGGTGGGCTTTTTTGTTTTGTTTGTGGTTTGTTTTGTTTCAGTGTGGAGATTTTGGGGTTTTTTTGTGGTTTTGTTTGTTGTGGTGGGGTTTTTTTCCTGTTTGTTTGTTTGTTTGTGGTTTTTTTTTTTGGTGTGTTTGTGCGTGTTTGTTTTTCCCTCCCTTGGAGTTCAGGCTTTTTAAAGAAATATCTACCATTTAGTTTTAAAAAGGTGGACAAGGTATTCGATAAGATGATCATCTCTAGAGAGCAGAGACTGTTTTGTGCTGAAGCGTTTTTAATGTGTCCCCTGTTGGGAGGCAGAGGAGACATTAAGAATGTCTGGGCTGGAGCACTGTGATGTGATGGAATAACCTCTGATGCTATCAAGGAGCTATTATAGATTATTAGTAGGGAAAAGATAGTGTTTGGGGGGGGGTTTCTAGCTTGTGTCATAGATACTGCTATATACTCCTGCAATTTTTTGGTGATGAAAGAGAAGCTATTTTTTCTACAAAAGCAAAAATGAGTAAATTTGAATCTAGCAAAAATGAGGTACATTCTTCCATCCATTAAAGGTTTTTTTTTAAAATAAAGTGACTTAATGTAGAATAGGATTTTGTTTATAGTGTAATTTCTTGCCTGCAACATTTTCAGCCAGTTAATGAATTGACATAGTTTTTTGTGATCCAGCCACCAAAAGAAATAGGTAAGAAAATATTAATTGGTAAAAACTTTGGTGGTTTTCTTGAGAAGCTGTTGAAAGTGTACAGAACATCTGTACAAAAGGTTGATGCTTTTGAGGGATGCTTTCAGGGAAGAACAAAGGTGCAAGATGGAAAATTTCTCAGCCTGTTTTGAGATGGGCTCCATGGGTTGTCTCACATGCACAGATCTTTTGTTGATATATAGAGATCTGTTCTTAAAAGGAAGTTAATTTTATTGGAATATTCTGATAGTGTTGATGATAGTCAGACTTATGTCTTGGAACAGTTACATCTGCAATGGAATTCAAGGAGAAATTAGATTTTATTAGATGTCAAGGAGAAATAGATGCAGGATTTCTAGAAGCCATACTGCATTCTGTGTTGTCCTGTGCTCAGCTACACTAATACACTAAATATAATTATAAAAATGTAAGATCAATGTACTTATACCTTTTTCAGATTTGACAAAAGTACTTTCAGTTGTCATGTTTGTTTTTCTTTTTTTAATCCTACATGTTGATGGTTTTTCTTTGATTCACTTTTTGTTAACTTTGTCATGTTGTCTGTCAGTAGAGCTGTCTGCTGTCCTTGTCTGAAATACCATCTGTCGACCTCTTGGTGCTGGCCCTGAGTTAGACATACACCAGGATTTACAATGTGAGAACTGCTGTCAGAGAGATCAGAGGGAGATTTTCAGAGTGCATAACCATTGCGAGCTGGGACTGCTCAGGTTTAGCACTTCAGGAGTGTTGTCCTTGTGGGCTCTCAACATCAAGCTGTGTTATATCTTGCTCCCAGTAGTTTAAGCCCTGTAAGAGTTTTCCAGACTTTAAAAAAATTGGCCTTAAAACCAGTCTGCCAAATGCAGCTACAGACCATTAGCAAAGCTGATGTTGGAGGATTATAAACGTGCAGCTTTGTCCCCATTTTGTGCTTCTTCGAAGGGTATGCTGTCACCAAATATCTGAAATCAGCCTAACATTGTTTTCCTTAAAAGTGTGTGCTCCTATTTTCACATTAGCTTTGGAATTGATCAAAACTTCCCTGTCTCCAGCTTTTCCTTGTAGAGGGTACTCAGTGCCTGAGCATGGCAAGTCCATTGCTCTTCTTTAGGTGAATCCAGGATGGGTTTGCCTTGACTTTTCCAGAACTTTCACTTTACTTCTACAGTCCTTGCAGTGTTTGGATTCTGCAGCAGGGGCAGAAATCAGATGGACCTGTGTACTGCTTACTTGATATTGGCAATGTTGAAGGTACAAGGCATTTAAAGTGAATGTAACCTCTCTAATTCTCAGTAGGGAAAAGTTATCAGACCTTGTGTGAGGGAGTGTGTACTTCCACAGAATAACTGTTCAGATGGACCGTGCATCTTGAAATCAGAAAACTGATGAGTAACCTATTTCTCTGCAGGAGTTTGTGCCTTGCTGTGAAGGTAGTGTATGATCTTCTTTGTTGACTGCTTTTCTCTCTGTGGAAGAGGGAACACTTATATTTCCAAACACACGAAGTATAGTACCATACTGCTGTTATGGATTGCATGATTGGTGTTTGTTGAAGCTGTTAGACGTGAATGTTGCACGCCTAGGAGCATAGAATCCATGTGTTAAGCTTCCCCTCACCCACTGTGTTCCTGAGTTGCTTCTGCAGATTGTGTTCAGTCGCTGTGCCAGACAGCCCTTGAGGTAATGACGATAAAGATAGCATTGCTCATCACTGATGTCACAAAGGAATTTTTTTTGCCAAGTCTGTTTCAGTCAGCGTTTACGCATGATAACACCGAAAGGTTCTAGTGTTTCACTTAACACCAGAATATTCAGCTTGAAAGCTGCGAAGGGAAATGTGAATTGAAATTGGTTTGGTAATTTCTAATACTTAATAAAAGAGGTGCAGAATATGACGTTTGAAAGTTTTATAATACTGCCATCGCAACCCTAACCCCCCTCATTTAATCTCTTATCTGAATTAATGGGAACTAAACAATTTCTTCTGTGGTATTGTAAACTTCAGTCCAAAAGAGATTAGCTGAGTGTGGGTTTTTTTCTTTTTTTCTTGTGTGGTTATACTGAATAAGGAGCTTTTAAATTAATGTAGTTTCTTAATCCTGAGTACTGGGTTATTTCCTAATCATGTGTGCCTAACTCATTGTGTACAAATAGAAACTCTTAAACTGTTCACTTTGTACTGTTTTCTTTGTGTTGTACTTGGAAATTTCTTTCTGATACACAGAGTATTTTATCAAATTACAACTCAGTATTGTATCAAGTTACTACTCTTACAAAGATAGCAGTAAGTCAGAAGGTTTGGTGAAATTGCCTTTATAACGATTTGGAAGTTAGCATGCTTTGTAAACATTTAGACTGCTCCGTGTTCTCTCCTGGAAGCTTGGGTTTAGGATTTCAACTTTGCCACAAAATAGATTATACTCTTCAGATCTTTGAGACTTTCTAGAGCTCAATTGCAAATATGTATTTCTGATAAATTTCTCATAACATAGTATTTATTCCATAGATGGGGAAAAAGGTTTGTATGTCCTATTTATATATCATTTCATGCCATTAAGGAGGGATTGTTTCCATTTCAGGGTTAGAAATGCACTCAATTGTTCTATTTCCTGAAAAGCAGGTCAGGTTCCTATAACATTGAACAACTGCATAGGGAATGTTGACAAGATCCTGTCTCTGTTTCCTAGAAACAGTGTTTCTTCAAGATAATTTGAACCACCATCAGGTCTTTTTGAGAGCAGTGCATCTCAATAGTAGTTAATATTTTTCACTTGCTTCAAGAAAGGAACATTTCCCAGGCAAGCTATGGATCAGGAATGAAAACTTCTTTCATATTTGGAATTAAAAACCCCTTCATTGTAAATACAGAAAAATACAAAACTTTATTTTTTTTTTAAATATTTAGCATTCATCATATTTGTCTTCTCACTGTCATCTCATCACACATCACAGTCTACAACTTCCTCATGAGGGGAAGAGGAGGGGCAGGCACTGATCTCTTCTCTGTGGTGACCAGTGGCAGAACCTGAGGGAATGGTGTGAAGTTGTGTCAGGGGAGGTTTAGGTTGGATGTTAGAAAAAGGTTCTTCACCCAGAGGGTGGCTGGGCACTGGAACAGGCTCCCCAGAGGAGTGGTCACAGCACCAAGCTTGTCTGAGTTCAAGACGCGTTTGGACAAGGCTCTCAAGCATGTGGTGGGATTCTTGGGGATGTCCTGTGCAGGGTCAGGAGTTGGACTCGATGATCCTTGTGGGTCCCTTCCAGCTCGACATATTCTGTGATTCTGTGATCTCAATTTTAGCTTTACTAATCTGTACTAATAATTTTACCTTTACTAAGGTACCTTTTAGGGCTCAGAACAAAGCTAGGAAGGGAATAACACCAGAATTTTATTTATAAATCTGGGTTTATTGTTGAATGTGCAGAATATAGAAATAAGACTTTTCAATGCAGTTTACTTTAAAAAATACAGTTTTGCTTTTTATCATATGGTTGGTTTGTCATTCTCTTCCTTTTCTGAGTTTAGAGATGTTTCATCACACAGCACTTGAGATCAATTGTAGTTGTTTTCCCTTTGCATCAGTATTTGTTTCTTTTACTAGGCTTAACAGTAATAGCAAAAATATTGAACTGTTTCTTAGCCTGTAGTTGCTAAACTGTTTCTTAACCCATTCATCCTCAGCAGTGAGGGCTGAGAGCCAAAGGCTGGGGAAAGCTGTGTCCTCTAAAATGTCATCAGAAAAAGGGACCAGATTATTCCTAAACAGAACACTTCAACTGTGCTGGGCTTAAAGAAGATTCAACTGTTCTTTATTTTTGTTGATGTTTTGAAGCCCTGATACACTCCAACTCTGTTTTTCTTGATGTATAAATATATATGTATAATGAGAGTCCGTTAAACTAAATCAATTTACAAGTCCTTGTATTGCTTTATTTAACAGGGTGGTTTTTTGCCATGTGAAAAATTCTCATCTCTTGAGGCATCCATGTGAAAAGCACAACTTCTTACTTAATAAACAAAGCAAAACTGTGGCAGTTCTGTTGTTTTGGTTTTTTTTTTCCTGACTAAGATTCTGCCCTTTCTGTTGTTGCAGCAACATTCCACTTGAGTGAATATGCATGGTTTTTGTTACATTTCTTGAGGTTCTTCTTAACCTTCATGGTAGCAACAGCAGATTTGGTATGTGTTGGCCTAGGGTTGGTTGTTTTTTTAAATTGGAAAGAAAACAAGATGTCTTTGCAGGGAAAAAAAAAAAAAAGAAGAAATAGTTGCAGCTTGTTAGGGAACAGTTTTAAGGTTTCCATACCCTTTGAAAACGTATATGCCAAACTTTGACTGGTAAAACTTGTTAATTTTTGTGGGGGATAATCATACACACCTAAGCTACTTTAGATATGGCAACAAAATCAGTTTGTTTTAGTGTCACTTCTAAAAGCATTTGCTGGAGTCTTAAGACATGTTACTTAAACATGATGATTGTAACTTTTGCAGGTTTCTGTAGCTGCTTCAAGTGCTGGAAGAGGATCTCCAGCTGTAACTCTAGTGCAGTTGCCTTCTGGTCAAACTGTTCATGTCCAGGGTGTCATTCAAGCCACACAGCCCTCAGTCATTCAGTCACCACACATGCAAGCTGTTCAGGTTAGCTCTTTTATTGTTACATTTTCATGAATATTTGGTACTTCATAACTCTTTTCCCAATCCATCTTCAGTTCCTCTTCATTCCTACCAGTGCTGCAAGATTTACTCATATGGCGCAGGAAACAGCAGAGGGAAAGGTGGCAAATATCCAAACAGTAGCAGCTTTACAAGCGTTGTGTAGCAATTCCTTAATGCTTCCTGTTTATCTTCTAAAAAGTGTGTCTTGGAACTCTGCACTTATGCAACAGCAAATTTGTGTGATAACATGGCCTTACTCCAGTGTATCTTGCAGTTCTTCTGTTTTGTTAAATTCTGTGAACATCATGTTTCTAATGAGACTATGAAGTCATAAATTTTCAAATATCTCATATTTTATTTTTGCAAAGGGTCTGGGTGTAATGAAACTACACATACAGTCAAGTGGTTCCTTGTTTTCAGCAGGCCTTGTTAGAGCATCAGGTATTGCTTTTTGTGGAAGTGGATATGCAGAGACCAAAAATACAGGCAGCCTCAAAATAAACATTTGTATGGCAAATGTTCAGATTTCAAGTTGCTGGTATTAGAAGACAGGGGTCAATGCAAAATGTATAAGACTTTTCAGAGCTTTTAAATAGTGAAAAAGAGAGAGAATGAATTTACAGTGTTTTGAACATGACTTGGTCTTCCATTGGTGTTTTTCGTGTAAGCTTGGAAGGCCTTTGCTCTGTTTTTGTTAAAATCTGATTGGGAAATGTCAACTGAATTGCTTTTTGCAAATAGAATTGATATGTCTGGTAAGAGAGATGTTACACCTGTTATTGGGAACTGTTTCACCTGTGGTTATTGATAACACATGGCTTTTCTTTAACATGTTGCAGTCTTCTTGAGAAGCTCTCTTTAATGTTAGAGACTTCCTAGTGACTTTCAAAAATAATAACTAAAAAGGCATATGTAGGTATGATTTATATTAGAGAAAAGGAATAAAACCTTGGCCAGATAATGAATACTTTATTTTTGAGCAGTAGGTGTAGATGATGGAACCTTGCAAGGTTTTGAAATTCGAGATCGCCATTGAAAGAGGTGCAGTCAAGAGACTTGATGAAGTCAAATCAGAGTATTCAAAGTAACTACTTTTTCTTTAATTGGGATTCTAACTGTAATTTACCAGAGTAAGCTTTATTCCATAAGCATATTAGTCATTCTCAGTTTCTGTCACTGCTTTTCTTTGAATTGCTATAGTCAGGATATACATGCAAAGGTAGAGGACTTTCTTCAAAGCTCAGAAGGAGCAATTTCTCAGGAATCTCTTGCCAGCTGCTGCTCTGTTGTCTTAGAAGAGTGGAAGTCAACTATTTGTTGTATTGAATGAACTCTGGCTGTCTTTCCTTTCCCAAAGGAGTAGAAAGAAGAAACTTTTGTCCCAGTTAATACCGACTAGTTAATTCCAGGTTTTCGCTTTGGTTTCATTTGAGCTGCTAATGACAAATGGAATTACTCTGTAAGAAGGGCTTGAAGATGCTGTAAAAGACTCCATCACTGAGGTTGTTCAGCTCTTCTGTGTTCCTCTTCAGTACTTTATCCTGCCATCTGGCATTTCCTCCAGATCATTTGGCTTTAACTTGATATCCTCTCTCTGCCAGACAATGGGGAACTTGGGAAATTACATCACTTTAATTAAAAAAAAAAAAGTATACTGAAGGTTGATGCTGAAGCTTGTGTGACCTCTCCCTCAAACACCTGCAGCTCACAACTGGAAGGTTCAACATTTTTTCTCGTAATGCTGCTGCTTTTTGGATGAAAAAGATGCTTATCTGTGTTATGTTCCTTATTGTTTTGTTAATGGTTTTTTATTTGTAGGAAGAGTTGATGTTCTGATTGTTATTTGACTTGTTGCTTGCTCCCCCTGTAGTGTGTTAGGTCTTGGCAGACTAATGTGAGTTTGAAGTTTTGTTCCAATGTAAAGTTGAAGTAAGTGAAGTTGTAGTCTGAACGATGTCCAGGAAAATGTGGCAATGGTTTCTGTTTGTTAACATCGTGGATATGGTTGCTTGCTATTAGAATGATCGGAAATGTTAATTTCTCTCTTTGTCATGATGAAAATTAAAACTACTGAAATTTCTTGCAGTAAATGTCCTCTTCCACATTAAAATTCTTAAATTGTCTTGTGATTTCCTTATCTTCTTCCCAAACTATGACTGTTCTAACTTCTTCAGGCATCTGTACAGGCTAGGTGGGGCTACTGATAACCCTTAGTCAAATGTGAAGGTTGAAAGGCAACTAAGGTCTTGTTTTCCTGCTGTTTGTGCTGGAACCAATAGATTATTTATTACCCTCCACTCCCTAGCAGAATGAAAATTCTGTTTTGAGTTAGGATACCCAAGCTCTTGGCTGTGCAATGCTGCCTTAGTTTTGAAGGATCACTGAAGGCACATTGGGAGGGAAATGCCTTCCAGGACCTCTCTGTGCCTCTCAGTACTGGTCCATCCTGCAAAAGGAGGAATACAGACTCCTTGAAGCACCTGTATCTCCGCCAGTCAGCTCTGATGTCTGTTTTGGAGCTGTACGTCTGTACACACGCAGAAGTTCCTCTCACCTTCTAGGTGGCAGAGAGGCAGACACAGAGCGATCTGATGATGTTTGCTGCGTATTGCCTGGCAAAATGAGGCTGCAACAAATATTTTTCCACGGAATTGGAATGTAATAAAAATAACAACTGCAGAGACAATTCTGCAATGTTATTCTGCAATAATCTCTAGTTCCTTCAAGGTGTAGTTCTGCAGGTTTGAGTTGAGGTGACCCAGGCCTATAAATTTCCAGAACCTTCAGACAGTAATTTTCTGTTGAGGTCAAGCAGGTTTTCTTTCTAGCACTGAACATTGAAGCCTGGCAGATACATTAATTCTAGAACTATTCCTTGACTTCCCTGAGCAACTTCTCCCAGGTCAAACACCTGAGCCTTCTAATCACTTATATCATGTTTGTTCAGTGCTTAAGACAATACCTAGTCTGAAGCTGCAGTCTGGTCTGTCTTTATATGAAAAGATTTTTTATCACGATGTTTCAGTTTGGAAATCTTAACACACCGATAGTTCTGAGTAGTTAAATGAATCCAAGAAAATGGTGTGTTTTCCTTGTTCAATAATGACTTTTAGTTCTGTGTAATAATATAGTTGGTGGTCAAGAATGTGATTCAGCCACAGGCCTTAATGTTGTCTTGGGTAATTTTAAGAGAAGAAGATGTGAAAATACTAATACCAAAGGTCTGAGAAAACAAAACATTGTGGGCTTGTCAGATGTTTCTAAAACTCACGCAATATTGCTTAGAACTGTCTTTGTATTTATGCATATGTATTAGTAAGTGTAAGAATTGTGTACATTTAAATAAAGTTATTTTCTAAATAGCTTTGTTGTGTGGAGAGACTTTTATATTGTATACTATTGTATGAGGCACATTAGTGAAGTATTTTGTGTTTTAAGTGTTTAACTTCCCTTTAAAAGCTAAACAAATTGTATAATATTTTTATATTGCAAGAAGTCTGTCTTCAGTACTTTTTGTAAGTGTCAGTCACAAAAAAAGTAACCTGGATTCTTTTGACTTTTTTCTTTTTCAAATGGAAGATGTCAGCTAAGTGGCTATGTCTGTCTAACCTCATCATTTATTTGCATTGGAAAAAAAAAGTTTGAAATCCCATGATTAGTGATAAATGAGTGCATAAATTTCCTATATGCAAACATGGAAGGAATTTTTAAAAATAGTGCTTTACTCTGTTGCTATCTTTTTTTTTTTTTTTTTTAATGAAGTTATGAATTTCAGGAACTTTGCTATTACAGGTAGCATCGATTGCAGATGAAGCTGCAGTATCAGAAGTGATAATTGATTCCCAAAAACGTAGGGAAATACTTTCAAGAAGGCCTTCATACCGGTAAGGACTTTTTATTTTGGTTTTGCTGGTTTTAAAGGCAGCTTATATATTACAGCAAAACTATCTGATAAAAGCCAGTTATTTAGTTTTCTTATGGATATGGATTTTCAAATACATAAAATCACTTACATTCTTTTTTAGAAAAATTTTGAATGAACTCTCATCAGATGCTCCTGCAGTAGCAAAGATTGAAGAAGAGGAGAAGTCAGAAGATGAAGGAACGCCTTCTGGTATTTCTGCCATGGCCATGCCAACCAGCCTGTATCATACTAACACAGGGCAATACCGTATGTTTGCACATGTACTATGTGATGTTGCAGAACATACATAGCACAGATTTCTTTGTAAGAGTTTCATAATGAAATTGGGGTGTTGGATTTTGATTAAGAAGAATAAGAGCTTCTGTATTTCTAAATAATTTCAATTATTATATTTAATTTTTCCTAACATGGTCATTATAGACTCTCAGTCCGTTTCCTGTAGTATTTGTTAGTTCTTAGATTTACTTCTTTTAGAGTTTCTGTGCATTAAAATGTGGAGGTGAAGCTCAAGTGAAACGAAAAACGTTGACACTTTTATATGACTGTTCAGTGTTTTAAATCATCGCAGTTTCAAATTGCTGTGATTTGCTATGTGTTAGTGCTATTATATGAAATGGTAATTAGACTTTTTTGAATTGTAAGGTTGGAGTATGAAATTACTTGTTAACTTTCAGTTTTGAATCTTAAATGAACTATGTCTCTGTCTCCAGTTGTCAAGTAGGAACACTTAAACTGCAGAACTAATCTAAATCATGATTTCCAACATTTGATACTTCATCCAAATGCAAGTTAAACGTTAGATTCACAATTCTGTTCTATTTTGGGTATTTTTATTCCTGTGTTTATGGTAAAAGTGTTGCTTAACTTGCTCTCTATGGCTTCTTTGGGCTTAATCAAATATTGTCTAAGGGTTAACTTTATAATAACTCTTTTTTTCAATTCTCTGTTTGATAAAGCTTCACTCCTACTGTTCGTAGGGTTTTTTTCATGTCTTTTCATAACCTTCACTAAAGTGCAGGTATTTTTCCTTTGATATAATGACAGGAAGATTGCATAAGAAATGTTGTGGGTTTTTTTTTCCTGAAACGAGAAAACAGAGGAAGTCTATTAAAACATTGCAGTGGCATATAAAAGAGGATAGAATGGCTCTCCAGTTGTATTCTAGTCATCCTTAGAGTTCTTCAGTTATTTTTAATTTATGCAACTAACTATTAACTCTGAGAAGGCAAAATTTGCCTATAATGTTATTTATCCTTCCAGGATAGAAAGTAATTTTGTTTGTGCTCCTTGGGTGCTTTTCTTACCTTTTCTATAAACTATAGATAAATGTTTGCTGTGTGATGTTAAGCATCTGAAGTGTTCTTTTCTATGGACTTATGGTCATACTAAATTAGTTAACCAGTACAGAATCTGGCAGGTATTTATGACCAAATTAAATGATTTTCTTAAATTTTTAATAATTTTTTGGCTTTACTTAGGTTTATTTTAAAAAAAACATATATATTTGCCATTTCAAGGCTTAAAAAGAAGTGCTATAGCATCACTATGACCTAGTGAGCCTGAAAACCTTTAGAATTCTAAGAAATTTTAGAGTTTAGGTTTCTTAATCACAGTCTCCTCTAGGAAACCAGAGTTGTACTTCGACTAGCAATGTCTTGCAGCAGGTGATTCTTAGTAGAATATATTTTCATTTTAACACAGCCGTGAACCAAAGGGATAGAGAGTAACAAGATTCACTGTTTTTGCATTCTTGTTCAATTAGACTTATGAAAATCAAGCAACAGAGAAACAACACCAACAATGCACTTGAACAACAGAATCCACAAAGATTTATTTAAAACTCATTTCTCTTAATTTAAACTTGGCTATAAGCCAAGCTTGGAAGACATCTGGGTTTTTGCTACTTTTTCTTTGAGTGAGTTACAGTTGTAGTCTAAAACATGTGCTGTATATGTAAGGTTCTCATCATAATGAGGCATTGCTTCAGGATGCAATGTCAGCCTTCATGGACTCTCCTGATTCTGGCTCAAAAACTTTGTTTTGAGAACTTTGTCTTCCTGGAAATGTTTTTTTTTTGACCCAATTTATCTGTTTATTAATTTGATTTTTTTTTTTAAGTTCAGCTTTGTAAGTTAAAATATCACCCATCTTTTGCTTCAGTGAAGTCTGTGTGTTCTAATTCTGTTTAGAAAAAATTGGTACCAGGTGATAGCAAGGATGGTAATTTCCTTGTAGTAGAGCAGGTCCTACTTTGGAATTTAACTGTTGAGGTCTAGTTCTTACATGCATAAAGCGCAGATCTGGAACATTTCTGAGCTGTCCTGTTGGCTGCCTGTGATCCTCAGGAACTGCTGTTGGCTAGAACCAGGAACACTGTGTGGGAATGCAGCAACTTGTGTGTTGATTTTAAACTGGATATTATGCAGGTCACTACACATACCTACTTACCTTTATGTCTCCTGTCAATAGCTCTTTACTTCTGCCTATCATTATTATGCCTGAGCACTCCTCTCTCCCTGGCCAGCATTGTTTGCACAGGCTCTCCTGTGCAGGCACCCAGCAGTTTATGCATTAACTTGTACAGTGTCTATGGCAATGAAGAACTGGTCTTTAAGTGTCACTGTGGCCATCTGTAGTGTACCCTGCTTGAAAAGAGATGTCATATGTTACTGCATTTGCTGGTTCCTTGTTTTTCTCTGCTGTTCTCTCTATTCCTGCATTCAGGAAAGGCAGTTTAGTTGAAAAGATCATTTTGACTGTATGTTGGTGTCTGGATGTCTGGGATGACTATTTTTGGAATAACTTCATAAGTAAATTTTTCTGGAAAACAAATGTATTTTTTTCCTATTAGCAGCAGCGATGGCTGTTCTTCACTTTTTAGCAGCCAAAATGGTATGTTGCCATGGTTCCCAAATATCTTTTTCCTCAGAGCTTCTTGGCTTTGGCTTGTGGAAGCAGACAGACTGACAGGCATGACCAGATAAAATGTCTTTGCCAGTTACCTCCATCAACATATGTGTTATCTTTCTGTCAGGGGAATGAGTGGTTTTGCACAAGGCACTGCCTTGTGTAGGAGCGTTGTAGCCTCATTTGACTACGAACCTACTCTGTTGGCTGTAGTTCTGTCTTGTTGGTTATTTCATACTGAAAAAAAATAGTTTCTTCCTCACCTGTGGTGGTGGTCTAATGTGCAAGCGTTGTTTGTTCAGTTGGAGTGTGTGAATCAACCTCCCCACCTCCCTTCCTACTTGTGCATATCATGATGATCTGCCTGAAAAGATGCAGGGGAAATGAAAATTATTAGTTCTTTTGCCATCTGTTTGGGTTGCTTGCTGTCTTAGGGAAGCGTTTTAACAATTGGAGAATTAAGAAGACTTTTGGGAAAGACCAGCTTTAGTTCCTTTTCCTGTTTTGGGAGTGAGGGGAAGATCTGATTTTTTTTTCCTTTTTTTTCTGGTCTAGAGCAGTTTATTGTACTCAGAGGGTGGTATTAGTATTGTCTCCAGTCCTGGCTAGAAGATACTACTTATACCCATCCACCTCCAGAGACTCTCCAGGAAAGTCCTAGTTTTCTTCAGAGAAAGCTCAGTTTTCAGTAGAGCTCCAGCACAACCAAGTGTGTGCAGAGATTGGGATCAGGACAGTGAATGGGGGGATGGGCAGTGTTTTGTTCTGGGAATATGGCAGGAATCAGTCCTGTAGGGGAGCCAATTACTAGAGTTAAATCACTCCTGTTTAGAAAGTCCTGGACTGTGATCTGAATGAATAATTGCAGTACAGATGTGACATAATTGTTTACCCAGACCCACTGTGGAGCCAAGAGCTTTGTATCATTCTGTGCTGATGTTTTACTGCTTAAGAAGCCAGACTGACTGGGTTTTATGAGGTATGGTTCTGTGATGGTCTAAACATACCATTTTTGGTGCTAAGTCTTGAGAGGCAGAATTTTGCTCTGTGTAACTTCTCTGGGAGGTAGAATTGACAAATCCTGCTGCTCTTGTCCTGGACCTTGTGAAGAACACAGAATACAACTATTTACTTCCCTTGCTTCTCTCTCTTTCACTCTACCACAAAATGGGGCACTTTCTGCTTTGGAGGCCAGATCAAAACAACATCTTGCTCTCTTCCCCCTGCCACCCGCTTCCCCTACTCCTTAATGCCTTATGGAGCCTGCGTGCACTACATGTTAGGATGCTCCTACATTGCATGTTCCCCATTCCAAAGGCAGGGCTAGAGGTCCATGCTGAACCCTGTTTCAATATTACAGATAAGGCTCTGAACTTCTTTCAGCATGAGAGGAATTCCACGTTTTGCCCTAAAGAAGCTAAGTTAGCTGCTAGGATTTGGCAATCTCAGTGCTCTTTGAAATGTTTATATCTGAAGTTGCACTTTCAAGATACTCTACTCTTGAAATCAGCTATGTCCAAAATTTATATAAATCCTGTATTCAGATAAGCAGAGCTGAACCTTCAAGAATGTCATGAAATACTGTGAATGTGACAGTGAATTCAGAGGAGTTGGCAAGCCTGAGTTTGACTTTAATCTGTACTTACGTCTGACTTTTGTAGCATCTCAGATCACCAATACAGTCATGATGTTTGTAGTTTAAATATCTTTTAGGGGAGAAAGGAGTTTGTTACTTCTTGGGAATTGGGTTCTCAGCTAAAAGTTTCAGGATTGTTTAAATTAGCATAAGAGACATGGATTTGGCTGGTGGACCACTTGATGGATAAGGAATTGACTGGATGGTCACACTTTGATGGAGTAGAGAGGTGGACCCGTGCAAACCCCATGAAGTCCAACAAGGCCATGTGCAGGGTCCTGCATGTGGGTTGGGGCAATCCTAAATGTGGATACAGGCTGGGCAGTGAGTGGATTGAGAGCAGGTTTGCTGTGAAGGACTTGGATATCCTCATGGAGGAAAAAATGAGTATGAGCCAGCCACGTGCACTTGAGGCCTGGAAAGCCAATCCTATCCTGGGCTGCATCAAAAGCAGCATGGCCAGCAGGTCCTGAGAGGTGATTCTGCCCCTCTGCTCTGGTGAGACCCCACCTGGAGTACTGCATCCAGCTCTGGGGTGCCCAGCACAAGGCAGACATGGTCCTGCTTGAGTGGATCCAGAGGAGAGCCATGGAGATATTGGGGGCTGCAGGCCTTCCCTATAAAGGCAGGCTGAGAGACTTGGGCTTGGAACGGGTTACTCAGAGAAGCTGTGGCTGCCCCACCCCTCTAAGTGTTGAAGGCCAAGTTGGATGGGGTTCTGAGCAACCTGTTCTAATGGAAGGTGCTCCTGCTTGTGGCAGGGGAGTTGGAACCAGAAGATCGTGAAAGTCCCTTCCAACTCAAACTCTTCTATGATTCTATGATATTTCTGTGCTTAAGAAAAGCAATGCTAATTTCAAAAGGAATATACAGTTAATAGTGTCTCCAGGGAATTGTATTTTTTCTAAATATTTGATGATGGCAAGGAATACAATATGATTTTTTAATGGGGAAAGTATATTTGTATTTTTCATATTGCTGCTTACATGGATGAAAAAAATCCCACTTTGTTCTATTTCTCTTCTTACATAAATATTGGACTCTAAATTTACAGCTTTGTACAACCTGGATAAATATTGTTAGGCTAAACTTTCTCTCACAGTAAGGAAAAGATTGTGAGTGTCAGAAGACCTTCTCCTCCTTTGTCTAGATGTCCTGGGTTTTGCTTTGTGGGAGTCAATAAACATAGCTTTTATTTTTATTTTTTTTGAAATAACTTCTACATTTGTGTTTAGAACAACAATGATTCTATATGGCTAGGAGCTACTGATTTATTTAATTAACACTATTCAAGGAGAGTTAATATTTCTGGAAATAGATAAAATGTGTTGAACATGGCTTTTTATCTGTTATACATATGGCGTGTACTACAAAGCAGGCTTTATATTTGTGGAAATCAGTATTAACCTTATCTAAGTTTGTAAACTTGACCTTTAAGCAAGGAGAGGACCAGGAGTCCTATCAGACAGTGTTTATTTCAAAAAGGGAATTTTGCTTTTTAGCATGTGTCATCTCATCCTATTGCCTAACTTATCTTTTTCTTTTCTGTTTAGTTACTATCTCTCAAGGTGGTACAATCCAGACAGTGACAAATTCTGGAGCTCCTCAGCCGGGTGCTACCATTGTGCAATATGCAGGACAGTCATCTGATGGCACACAACAGTTTTTTGTTCCTGGAAGCCAAGTTGTTGTTCAAGGTATGTCTTATTAGTCTGATGTATTATAATTTTTTTTCATATTAAACTATTTTGCTTAAAAGGTTTTTTATTGTGTTGACATTATTGCACTATTGAATAAAATACTTATGGATAGCAAGATGAAAGGAGGGGACTCAAGTTCTGTGCTCAGTAAGGCAGCAACTACTTTTGGTAAAAAGCAGGAAATAATATAAAATCACTTTCTGCTTAGAATTCTGTTTGAATTCTCTTGTCCAGATTTTTGAGACATATATTTAATTGGAGTAGAGGTGCTGTTACAGATTGAAGTGAGATGCTGAAGGTGCACCTCATTTAATATATTAAACTATTTTTTTTTTCAGCAGTTAATCTTATTAAAAGACAAATTCTGAAGCTCTTTGGATATGTTTAGTGCAGAATTTTCTTGCATATTATGACTCTTGTCGTTATTAGAGTGCAGATCCTTAACTGAAGGTAGTTTTCTCTCAGAAGAGCACTTTGAAGGTCCTATAAAATGCACACTTGAACTGAACTGTGAATAGGGAATTCTTGAGACTTACTGTAGTTTGTGCATGATGTTTTTCCTTCCACTCTTCTCAGCCTTTTGGAAATGCTGAGGGAGTTGGAGAACTAAAGGTGTCTTGGATTCTTATCAGGGAAATTGGGTAATGCTGATGAAAACCTTTGAAAATGAGGAAGAAATTTCTCTGTGGAGTCACTAAATTAGTAGCTATGGAGGATATAGGGGACTTTTAAGAATTTTTATTTTATTGGCACAGCGAAGTAGGAAGGGAGGACTGTATGAATGCTCTCATAAGCCAAAACAGCTATCTGAAATTAACTACGAGGAGAGCGAGAAAGGCTTTAAATAGGTATTCATGGAGTGGATGAAAGTCATCAAATAAGTGTAGGCACAGGTATCTGAGGTAGTTGGTGAAGCCCAGGTTGAGGTGCTTTATTTTCCCTGCTATGGATGTTTGAAATAAGTTCTGTCTTTAGGTGGCTGTTTCTCTTCCTTTGCTGTAAAGGTAGCCAAGAGTGTTAATAAAAATAATAGCTTGTAGATATCTGGATTTGTGGAGACAATGCAAAATAATGATACGAAATCTGAGTTCCTCCATTGCCTCTGGTTAATTCTTTGCTTTAATACATGGTCATCCCAAGACTTCTCAGAAGCATTTCAGGGAAGTTTTAAGACTATAATATGAAAAACCCTTAGCCAAATGTTAGTTTTTATTGTGCAGAGAATACTGTTATAACATTCCTAAATGTTATTAGGAATACATTCTTAGAAAAACCTTAAGACCCAAATTGGGCTGTCCCACGACCAAATTTCCCACTCTGGCAGTACATGTTTTCTGAGTATTTTCTATGCATGTGCCTACACATCCCTTAAATCAGAGGCTGTAGTGTTTTATATTGCTTTGATTCTTCAGAGCTCTGGGGTCAGGGCAGAGAGAGTAACTCCTCACCTGTTTCCGAAAACTTCCCAAGTCTGTGAGGAGACACAGAATTTAAGGGTTCTATCTGGCAGGATTTCAGCCCTTGGGAATTCATTTGACCAACCTTCCTTTACAGACTCTCTGTTACAAGGTCCTTTGACAGGGCTGCTCAGTCTCAGCGATGGGCTTGACAAGATGGAAAAGCTCATTAAGTGTCTTTCCTTTGATGGAAACATTAAAAATGGATTCGGAGACAGTTACTGAATACCTGCCATATCATGTTTCTGGAAGCTTCTAGATACTTTTAATGACATTGATTTGTTCTCTCTCCATGGTCAGAGAAGTTTACTTCCTGGAATTCTCTGTTCCTTTGGCTCAAAGGCCAGTGCTTTAGTGAGGCTCATAGCTGTTGACACAGAAGAAAAGTGCTACATAATATATACAGGGAAGAGTACAAACCTAACAATAAGTGAGCATGACCTTGAATATGATGAGAAGATAAAAGGCTTGAACTTACTATACATGCTATTGATACTGGACAGTACTAAAACAAATAAATCTTTAGTAAAAAAAGACTGTGAAAGCACCTGAGGATGTTTACAGTGATACAGTTGTATATAGTCAACAAACCTGAGTTATTCAGGATGAAGTGAGACAATTAGGTGAATATACAAGTGTCTGATATGTCATTAGTACAGGTCATCTTGTCTATAGCTAGAAAGTCTGTAAGAATGTAGCTTATGAATATTTGTCGTTTATGTACACTTTGCAGTTGAATGGTCACCTTGTATTATGATAGCACAGATTATAATAGGAAAAAACGTTCTGTTTAGTATCTTTCCACTTATATATATGGTAATAATTTATAATGATTTTGGATAGGTAGCACATAATTTTTTTTGTATTAATCATAGAAGTAAATGAAATAAAAAATAGAACAAATATCAGTCCCAGGGCAGAAAAGATCTGTTTCAGAATCTTTCAGATAACATAAGTATTGATACTTTTTTCTAAAGTATTTGTTGATGAATCTCATGTAATAATGGATCACATAAACCCTGTAGTTGATATTTTCTGATAACCTGCGGTGGGAAAAAATACTAGGAGACAAGTGCCAAAGGTGTTGATCCAACTGAGTGATACTGCATTTGCTACAAGTTGACATTTGTAGGCAAAATAAGAGGCAGATCTAATGTCTGGACAGTTTCTTAACACAGGTTAAGGGTTTTTTTGCTAGCTGAAGAAGAGGAAAGTGTTTGATTATTAGTGAAAAATGGGATCTATGTGTATTTTCATTATATGGGCAGTGATACTTGAGATCTGTGGCTTGAATTTCTTGTATGCTTCAGTTCTGATCTTCTGTTCATATGATCCTGAAGTGGTCCTGTAATCACAGAATGTTCCTTTTCTACATTGATGCTTCCACTGTTGCCATCCAGTTTAGTTTCACAGTTGATGAATTACCAGTCTGAATTTGCTTGTTACAGACAAGGACCTTAGAAATTCATGCAGACCAGTGCTTGGACTGTTGGTCTAAAACTTATTCAAATTGATGTAAATAAGGAGTAACTCTCTTAGAGCTGTTTTTTTTTGTTTTTTTTTTTTTTCTTTTAATTTTTTAAAATTAAGTCAAACAGATCTCTTGGACAGATTCTGAAAAGGGAGGGAAGGGGGAAGAGAGAGCCCTTACCCAGAGTTATTATTCTGCCTGAAATTGCTAGCATGAGGTTGACTTACTTTGTTGGAGCATTGTTTAATCTTTTCTGAAGATTTTTAACCGAAATTAAATGAGTGGGTTATTGGTTATCGCACAAAGAAAGGAGCTCTAGCCCTTCATTTACCTATTTGTTACAGCTTATTAGCTTTCCTGTCTCGCGTGTCTGACCCACAGAGTTCTCTGCCTTTTAGTGGAACTGCTCCAATCAAAACAATTGCATGTCTGTTTAAAATTTCCTTATTTTCTATCCAATCATGGCTTTATCATTTCAAGTCATTCCTGAGTGCTAAAGCCACGGTTTAATTTCTGCCCGACTGTGCTGTGAATTTTCAGGCTGTACTTTACAGCCAGCGTTGTGGTGAGTGCTTTCTGTAGCTTTATGAATAATTCAGGAAAAAAGAACAAAGCTGGGATTATAGATTATAGAAATATGGAAGAGGATAAAAAAAAACGAAACAGGTTTACTGGAAAAGGAATTCTTTGGGCTGCAGTTTCAGTGAGCTGTTCCAGTGAGAGAGCATATTAATGACAGTGGTAAGCAAGTGAGGTCACTGTGATGTCAGTGCTCTTGCTTGTAATCCTGCACATGCTTGCTAGTTTGGAACAGTTCATGCTGAGCTGTGGTAGAGGAACAGGAGAATTGTGTGTGCAGAAGCTGATCATGGCTGTAACAGGAGATGAAACAGGTAAAAATTTTGTTTGCCTTTTACATGGTACTTTTGTATGCCTAAGCAGATTTAGTATTTCTGACATTTTCTTTGGAACCTGTTGCTGTAACTCTTTCATCTCTCAAAACTCATACAAATAGCTTCTCTAGTTAGTGTAGGATTTTAGGGCAATTTTAATAATTTCAGTTGGAAAAAAAAAAACAAAAAATCACTGTTAGTGCTTGAGTTCTTGCAGAGGTTAGTTCATATCTTTACTACTTGATGCAGAATTTTGCTGGAAAAAAGCTACCAGTCGTCTTCTGCATTTTTCTTTATTGTGGAGATAGTCATATATGCTACTGTGTTTATAGCTGCTTTTTGTTTTGTGAAAAAAAAATGACTGCTTTTTTTTTTGTTGTTGTTTAGCAACAAATGGTACAGATTTAATAGCTGTGGGCTTAAGCCTAACTGTAAAGAAAAGGTGTGCGTTGTTTCAGCAGTGTAAATGAACCCTATGCTCTCATGATTAAAAAAATCCTGAATGCAAATAAATTTGAGAGCAATAATTCTAATTATTGTAATGCCTGCTTGTTTTCTCCTCCACTGTTAAAATGGTCTGTTCCTCAGCTAATTGAGTTCAAAAGGCTGACGTCATTAGATTTCCTGGAATCGTGTTGCAGTAGGGAACTGGAAAAGTTAAACTCCAAACAAGATACACATTGACGTCAGCTCCAAGTCATGCTGCGATTTAGTCAGTTCCTTTCTGCTTCGTCAATCGCCTCCGGCAGCTCGGGAACTTTAACCACTTCGCAGCCGGCACAGGCTCCTCAGCCGGCACAGGCTCCTACGTGCTGCTGCTCGGTGCTGGCGCTGCTGGCGCACATTGTTTGATTAACCCAAAGATAAGTATCTTCTCCGAGTCGATGTTTTTAATGCTCAGAGGAGTAATGATTCATGCCCCGTGTAGCCAGTTTAGTGGTGAAGTTAAAAACCCTTTGATAATCGAGTCCCACCATGATGACTCACAGAAGGGGAGAATAGACATAAAAATACATCAGGCTTTTTTTCTCCTGGATAAGCACTGAAAGAACTCGACTGCAGGGTTGCTCTCTAGTGTTCAGCAAGCTACTTTTTGCAAGAAGGTGTTGCTTTTTTATTTTTTTTTAATTGTCAGAGCTTAATTTACAAGGTTCGTTGTGCTCTTCTGGATGTGGTCTTTTTTTTTTAGTAGTTGTTTTTCATCTGTTTCTCTTCCTGTTAATAATTTTCTTTTTTGTAAGTCTCAACTGAAAGCTTCAGGTTTTCAGTGTTACTCCCTTGTAATTTTAAGGAGCTGAAAAGAAAAACCAACAAACTTGACCTGGGGCAGTGTGTTAGGGAACCGTGCCAGCTGAGGTTTTGTTGCTTTGTTAATAATCACAGTCCTATCTCTGGTGTCTTAGGAATTACTTTAAACCTTTCTGAAGTTTCATTAGAAATGGCCACAGAGGTTTGTCGGTCTGGATAAAGGTGTGTGGGATATTTGTCTCAGATAGCAAAATGTGTGCTTCTCTGTCATATAGACACATTACTAGATTTAAAATACCTTTGGTAAAATAGTTTATCCCCCCTACTTAAAGCCCATTTCACCTTTCCTAAGGTATTTTTTTGGGGAATGCAGTGACATTATAACTTTTTGAGATACTATACAAAACACATCAGTCTTTGGAAGTACTGATTTGCAGTGATGTGTCACAAAGCACGTATTACTGCTCAGCTAAAAGATATTCTGTCAATGCTATGCTTTTTTCTTTTTTTTTTTTTTTTTAAAAAATGATGTCTGGGTTTGCAAGGTCTGTACCCACCAGGATGGTTATTTATCTGTGTTACCATGCTGGCAGGTTTATAAGTGAGACAACAGTTAGGCAGGGACAGCCACTACTGGGACCTGTTGTTACTTACAGTGGTGTTTGCTGATCCCGGCTGAGATAGGGATCACTTTTGTTAAGCCTTGCTGCAGGTACATGATCACACAGAGTCCTCTTCACAACAGCTTCAGTAAGTCCTGTTCACTGCCATCTGAGTGTAAATCAAACAAAGACAACAAAGGAGTTGGTCTTGCCAGGCTGAGGTGACCTGGGTTAGGGGGCTTTCCCCATGACTTGGTCTACAAAATGGCTTGCTTGGACTTCTAATTCAATATGGCTAAAGCAAACTAAGACAACGTCTCTTTTATGCCCAGTGATGAGGTAGAAAAAGGTCATTCTTTACATAGAGTCTGTAAAATATATGTAATGTGGCCAGCATAAAGGTGAGCCTGAAGAGTTGCTAACATTCCATTTTTATAAATAGTGAGCTGAAGTATCGTTCCATGGACATGACTGTGGAGAACTTAAAGAAAGGCTTCAGTAATTCCCCTGTAGATGTACAAGACAACCAAGCCCTGTGTTCATGGCGGCTGCCTGTCAGTGCTCACAGGGCTGTTCTGAGCTGATTTCTCCCTCCCTCCCTCCATCCCTAGGGGATTATCCAGGTCAGTTCACTGGTCCAGTTCATCTTATAATTCCACAAACACTTTTACCCGCAGGATGGAGAGCTGGGGGAAGTGCAAGAGGTTTAAGCTGATAATGATTTTTGGACATGGCTGTGGAATTGTAGTCTAAACACAACTTCATTCTGGTTTTTTTATTTGATTATTGAAACACCTGCATTAATATAATAATAGTATCTTTTTATTTACTTTAGTTTTTCTGCCCTGTAGTTGATGTTTCTTTATTTCTATACCTGTCAACCTCCCCACAATGTTTCTGTCTACATTTTATTTTTCCAAGTTGTCCTAATTTCAGGTGGGATCCCGTTAATTTTCTTCCTAGTAGCTGGCACTGTGCTGTGTTTTGTATTTCGGATGAGAATGATGTTGAGAGCACACAGATGTTTTAGTTGTTGCTGAGTAGTGCTTCCGCTCAGCCAAAGACTTTCCAGCTTCTCATGCTTTGCCAGTGAGTAGGCTGGGGGTGCACAAGAAGCTGGGAGGGATCATAGCCAGGACAGATGACCCCAACTAGCCATAGGGATATTCCATCCATAAGGCATCGTGCTCAGCACATAAACTGTAGGAAAAGCTGACCGGGGACTGCTGCTTGGCAACAGTCAGGGCATCGGTGGGTGGTGAGCAATTGCTTTTCCTTTACATCACTTGTTTTTCTCAGGTTTTATTTCTCTTTCTTTTAGTTATTCTCCTTTTCTTTACATTTATTATTATTTTATTTCCATTATTAAATTGTTCTCATCTCAACCTATGAGTTTTCTTTCCCCATCCCATCAGAGGGGGGGCAGGTGGGTGGGGTGAGTGTGTGGTTGTGTGATGCTTAGTGGCAGGCTGGGGTTAAACCGTGACACAAAAGTTTTTCCATTGTTTGAATATTGCTTTAAAGAACTAAGTGTAACATAATAGCTTCTGAAACGTCATCTTTTATATTCAGCTGTTTTAATGACAAAACTTGAAGTTCTGTTCTGTAATAATAAAAAATATTTATGGAAAGGAACAGATAAGTACTTGCTTAGAATTTGAAGAGGGGTATATTTTTTGTTTGATTCTTTTTCTGCGTCAGACAAGTCACAAGTGCTTAGGACTTTCACAGTGTTTTAAAGCTGAGGTACATCAAGGAGGAGCAAAGTACATCAGAAATACAGAAATGAGGTGAGACTGTCAGAAAGGTATCAGTTTCAAGTAACATGTCAGATCAGCATTTAGCTTGGGGAAGTGCTCAAAACTGGTAGGCTTAGGAGGTGAATCTAAACTTTTGCCCTCTGACTTACTGTACAGCTACACCCCTTCCTGTGCAACCACTGCTACCTCCTCTTGCTAATGCCACAGCATCCTATCTGTGGTCATCACGCTCCTGTCCTCATGTGTGCCTGGCTGTTCCTGTTCATTTTAGCAACAGCAGCTCTCTGATTTTCCAAGGGTTGCCAAACTGCTGTTGTAAGAGGAGGAGAGAATGTAAGGCTCGTACTGTGGCTATCACAAGGAAGGAGGAGAAAGTTGTCTACTGAAGCAAGTTGACTCCTGAAATCTGTCAGAGAACAGGGTAGCATAGAAACCTCAGTGGCTGCAACAGCAGGGCCATCTTTTTGTGGGATTGTGCAAACAGGAAATAAGTGTGGCTGCTTAAACTGTTTCTCAGATAGCTTTCTCCATGTTGTTTGAATGGAGCCATGTGGAAGCTTTCACAGCCTGGCTAGTGGGGCCACATGCTACAGCAATTTAGATATTTTACAGTGTGGAAATAAGCACTATTGAGGTAAAAAATAGATTTGTGACATTACAGGCCTGTGAAATATTCTATGGATCAGGGATCCCAGATAACTCATTGACAAAAATCTGTTATTTACAGAGAGAAAACTTATGCATAGTTATTTTTTTGCCATAAAGTTAAAAATGTTTCTTTTATACAGCTGCCACTGGAGACATGCCAGCTTACCAGATTCGAACTCCCACTACCACCTTACCTCAGGGAGTGGTCATGGCAGCCTCACCGGGGACTTTGCACAGTCCTCAGCAAATGGCAGAAGAGGCAACACGCAAGAGAGAGCTGAGACTTTTGAAAAATAGGTAAGACTACACAGCAATTCATAATCGGGTTAAAAAAAAAAAACAAAAAACGTTCTAATGACATTTTCTTCTCAAGGCCATGAGCACTGCTCGTAATTGGTGAAGGGAAGGCAGGAAATTCTTTGTCAGTCATCCCACATCCTTACAGCATAGGGTATTGGCTGTTGACTCTGGAAAGCTAGAGTTGACTATATCCCTATGGATTTTTAGTTTGAAAATAGTATGGTAATGCAGACATCACTATCAGATAATTTTTGTGATGATCTGGAGTTGTGCTTTTTGTTGAGTTTAATTCCCCTCCTTCCCGACTTCTGACAGTAAAATGAACAGGATAGACTTTTTCATTTTGAAACATCCCAGCAAAGAATTGGTTAGGAAAATATCTGAGGATCTCATTAGCAGTTGTCCATTAATGATGCTGTGAAGAGGACTTATTCTAGGATGGAATGATAATTACAGACTTTCCTAAATGCTTGACTACTGGGATAAGTTGCTTTGCAGTGCCCCTGTCATTTTGTAAGGCATATTGTGTGAGGTGGCTGTATATTTTTTAATTAGTTGGCATGGACTTGACTGAATGTTGTAAATACCAGTCTTTCTCTGTGCATTCTTGCTATTCTTAAGAGGGAGTCTATCTTTTTTTAAAATGTGTAGCTAGCTCTATCATTGGCAGATTAATAGAAGAAATATTCTGCTGTGCAGATCTCTAATACACTAACCACTTGCCTTACGATTGAATTAATGGTGTTGCTTTGCTCTCATGCCTGTCCTTTATTTTAAATTACTCATGAAAATCACTGCATTGTTGTGCTTCCTTTTGTTTCTCCTCTCTTCAGTTTTAAAACTAGTGCCTATGCTATACCTCATAACTTGCCGAAACATTACTCTCATGGTTTGGCAGTTTATCATGTTCCAAGGTGGTAAAGGAGTAGACTCCCAGTACTTATAATATTTCTTCTGGAATTGAATGCTTTTTTAGTCACATGCTCTGAAAACACTACTCAAAATGTTCAGTTTCCAGATCACAGACTTCTGAGCAGAGCTATGAGAATGGCTTCAGGCTATCATTTGCCATCAACAAAAAACACAGACCCATGTGAATGTGCTCAGATGGCCAGTTCTTAAATGCTAATAAAGTGTACTTGTTTGCGCTTAAATTTTACTGTACATTGTTACCTTAAGGCAAAAATTTAGAGCACATTGTAAGCTTGGCATCTAGCTTTTTATCTGAAGAGAGTAGTGTTATGCTTGTGTTTTCTGAAAGTCAATTCTTTGGGTTTGGTTTTAAGATTTTGGTGGCAGAAGACAATGCTCCCGATAAACACACAAAATGGAATGTGACTGGAAGAAGAAATGCTGCTTTCCATCCTAATGTTTAGTACAATTCAAGTCAATACATTATCATTTACTCACTATTTTTCTCAGTTCTTCTGTGTATTAGTTCCATCTTTGGATTTGGTGATGTTGAATTAGTTTCAAGTTCTAGTTGTTTTGAATTGTATTTTAACTATGTTATTGCTTTTGGCTGTTACCTGATGTTCTGTTTGTGCAATCCAGCGGTTGGTGGTGGTGGTTGTTGTTTATTGTGGAACCACAGGGATTGCAGGTAATTGCATTTATCCAGTCTTTGCCATACTGTGGCTGTTCCTGTAGTCATTTGCCTTGTATTGGTTCCAGGGAAGCTGCCAGAGAATGTCGCAGAAAGAAGAAAGAATATGTCAAATGTCTTGAAAATCGTGTGGCTGTGCTTGAAAACCAAAACAAGACTCTCATTGAGGAACTCAAGGCCCTCAAAGATCTTTATTGTCATAAAGCAGAATAACTGTCTTTCATTTGGACCTCGTTTATTATGAACTTTAATCAAGGCATGAGAGGAAGCAATTCTACAGATTGCCATATGAACTTGAGAAAGAGACACTTGAGGCCCTTGTGGAACCCAGTTTTGCTTAGTATTTTCAGACTGATTTGGGAGATATTCCAAAATTTGGAATTCTGTCATAGTCTCCATACCTTGCTGAGCTTTCTAATGGCATGCAAATGGCTTTTTTGTTTGCACTTTTTACTTCTGCTTTTTGCAGGGAAGCTGCTAAAGAATGTCGACGTCGGAAGAAAGAATACATAAAATGTCTGGAGAGTCGTGTTGCAGTGCTAGAAGTTCAGAACAAGAAACTTATACAGGAGCTTGAAACCCTAAAAGACATTTGCTCTTCCAAAACAGATTAGTAAAAATATTTATTATACTGTGAACTAAGATATGTCCAGTTGCTTTATAAGACAATACATAGCCAATGTGAATTATGGCTTTCTCTTTGTGTCATTTATATTATATTCCAACTCTTAACATTCCTGAATGCTTTCCTGCTTTTTGTCAATTCATACTCTAATTTCAGGTTTTTCATGCTCCTCCCTTCCGTCTCCCAAGGAGCCAAATGTTAAAAAATATAACAGAGTAAAAAAACGCATAATTTCTAAGAGCTGTTTCTTTGCCATATATTTACGTACTACTTTTTACATGTTACTGAGTGTCCTGCACATAGAAAATATTTTACAATTGTTTTAGATGAATCATAAAGATGATGCATCCAGTAATATGAGAAAATCAAACCACCCAAGGTATCTCAGGAAAGAGTTTATAAAAGAATGTTATGATTATATGTATGTATACTAGCATACTAGTCTACAGATGATTTTATGGCATATTTTTATATTAGTTGCTTTGTGGAAAAAAAGTATTGTATTGCTGTCACTGAGTGCCATGGTTAAAGATAGTTTTTAATAGAACCATGTTGTTTAACCTGTGTAGTGTCTGATTTCCTTTAAACACCTGGTTGAGCTGCTTTAAAATCCATGAGTATCTGGAAGAGGACAAAGGAAAAAAACCACACCTAAGCTCATGACATGCTAAGCATATTGTAAATACTTGTAAGAAGCTCTCTGTTATATGACTGCTATCTAAATTTTCTGTAGTCTGCATAACATTTGATTTATTAGAGGTCTGTATATCAAAATTTAAATTTGCATTCTGAATAGTTCACATTCTTCATTGTGTACACCTGTGGACAGTTGCCTGTTGGAAAGACTGATGGTGCAGGTTTTTCACAATTTCAACAAACTACTGAGTGATGATAAAGGTGTCCTAAAGAAGGAAGCTTTCCAATAAATAGTAACTATTTGCTGATTCACTGGGTTCTCAAATAGCCCATAGGTGAGAGCTGAAGATCTTTAAAATAAACCCATGTTTAAAGTAGATTACAACTCTTGTAAATGCAGAACGTGCCACTTTCCATTGTGCTTTGAAAGAAAATAGTGCTTATGCAAAGTTGCTTCTGGGTATTTCTTTAATTCAGGAGTGATCTAATTGTTTGTTGGCCAGTACAGACTGTGAGCAGAGTATTTGGGAGCTTTGCTGGAACTAATAGCACCATTGCCTTACTGATGTGGTAGGAAGAAAGGCTTGGTTCCTACTTAATTGGCTTTTCTGAGGGGAATATGTGTGTGTGGACAGGAGGAGGGATAGAATCATACTGAAGTCACTGAGACTTCTTAATTTAAACTGAATTTGCATTTAACCCACTTCACTCTGACCCTGTTGGGGTGGGTTGGTTTGTGTATATCTTTCTTTCTTTCTTTTTTCACGAATTACTTGAAATACACAGGATAACTTCCTTGAATCTTGTGAAAGTCCTATTAGATACATAAGTGAGACTGTAAGAAGAAGTCTTCTGTCTTACTTTCTGCAGCCACAGCCACATCAGTTGATTTAAGGAGGAAAAAAGCTGCCTTTTGGCCCCTGGGGCTCTGCTGCAGGTCTGGAACAAAAGTAAAGTAAACTTTGAAATATGTGCTTCATTGGAACTCTTCCAGGTATGGGATATCCACAGCTTTGCTGGGCAACGTGTTCAGTGCCTCACCACCTCCTCAGTAAAGAATTTATTCCCGACATCTAATGTGAATCTCTCCTCTTCTGGTTTAAATATTGTCCACCCTTGTCCTATCATTGTCTGCCTGTGTAAATAGTTGCTCCCTTCAAGTACTGAAAGGCCCCAGTGAGGTTTCCCTGGAGCCTTCTTTTCTTCAGGATGAAGAATCCCGGCTATCTCGGCCTATTTACGTAGAAGAGATGCTCCAGCCCTGTGATTATCTTCGTGGCTCCCCTCCAGACCTGCTCTAACAGGTCCATATCTTTCTAGTGCTGAGGACCCTAGAACTGGATGCAGCACTCCAGGTAGGATCTCACGGGCAGAGTAGAGGGGCAGAATGCCTTCCCTCCTTGCTGACCATGCTGCTTTTGATGCAGCCCAGGATGGGGTTGGCCTTCTGTGCTGCCATTGCACAGGACATTGTTGGGTCATGACCAGCTCTTCATTCATCTCCTTCTCTGCAGCACCTCACACCTGGACTTGAATGTCATGAGGTTCTCATGGGCCCACTGCTCAAGCTTGTCCAGGTTCCCCTGGATGACAGCCTGTCCTTCTGTTGTGTCAGCTGCACTGCTTAGGTTCGTGTCATCTGCAAATGTGCTGAGGGAGCACTTGATCTCACTGTCTGTGTCATTGATAAAGATACTGAAGAGCACTGGTCCCAAGGCAGAGTCCTGGGGGGCACCAGTCATCACAGGCCTTGACCTGGGCATAGAGCCATTGACCACAGCTGTCTGGCTGCAGCCATCCAACCAATTCCTTATGCACAGAGTAGTCCACCCTATTTTTAAAACATTTGATTGATGTTTATTTTTTATTTAAACGATTGCTCATTGGCAGGGAGTGCTTTGTTAATAGTGGGAGCTAAACTCAAATGCTCTTGGCATGTGGTCATTCTGTAAAATTCCAGATCTGTGTATCTGGAGGGAGAAATATCCTACTTCAGAAAAGCAACTGCAGAAAAAACTGGCTCATTTAGGCTAAGACTAGGAAAAAAAAGAAAAGGTTTTATGATGCATTATTCTTTCATTCTCAGTAATTCAGTTTGGTATAACAGATTTGAAAGAATTAGCAACACACTTTTCTCTGTTTTACAGTAAGAATGAGCAAATTTGTTGTTGAATAAGAACATCTAGGATCTACAGTTGGTAAATTAGAACCAAGATGTATCTTTTGATGAAGGAAATAACTTATTTCAAAACGGGCAAAGGCAGGTGTGTGCTAATGGCAGGAATCCGCTGTCAGACTACTGCTTAAAGCAATAAACCCTGAAAAGTTCTGAACTGGATTGAGAGACGTACGCTGAGATATTACTTGAGATTAAATAAAGATTTGAAGGAAAAGTCTGTGTACCACTGGGGTTTATCAGAGAAATAATACCAAAAAACATAGGTTCCAAAATACTTCAGTGAGATGGGAATGCTGGAGCCCGGGTCTCTGTCCAAGAGGCGTGTCAGAGGTTTAAAGCAATAGATAGGATATATGCTAGCATATACAAATTAGTTTAGATTGCAAAGGAAAATAAATCGTATAAGGTTTTCCTTGAGTTTTTTTCTCTTTAAAGAGTCAATTTAGCCCTCTCATGTTTTAGATCAGTTGTGGGACTCAATTTGTTCTACATCAGTGTCCTGAATGTTCCTGTGTGTCAGTACTGGAATCCAGAGTAGGTGCATGTGTGCTATGAACAGGAAGAGAATTTTTCTTTTGATTTACTGTTCATCAAACTTGCATTTATGCATAAAGTCTTGTGCTTGCTAGTGCTCCTTTCAAAGGGCAGAATGAATGGAAGTGGTTGGAATGAATTCATTGTTACTTTTTACTCTTCATGGAAGAAATCTGAAAATTGAAATTTGACTGGGGTCTGAATTCCATTGAACTAGGCTTTGGGTTCAGTATTCTTTCCAAAGAACTTCCTGACCACAAGATCAAAACCTACCTTCTGTTTTGTAGTGTGTGTGGTGTTAGTTTTAATGCCTTTTACCACAGTTTGATACTTTTTCTACATTCTTAGCAACCTCTGAAAGTAGAAACAGTAACTGAAGAGGTGTTCCCTCTTAATTCTCGTCCTTGATGGTTGTGTCACCCTGTCACTTGACAAGACTGGAAAGTACCTATTTCTCTAATAAAAATACAGCTCTGAACTTTGGATACCAATGTAATTTCCAAAGGAACCTGATTCCAGTTCAGATTTGTGAAACAGGATGCTTGATGTGGTGCAGGGAAAAGACTTTTTCAACACATTATTATTATTACTAAAGACACATTAAATGAATCCAAGTTGGTTTATTACAAGAGAATTTGAGCAGTGCCCAAGCTTGGATTTGTCAGAATCAGGAATTTGTTGTCTTCATTACCAGAAAAAAAGGCCAAAATAACTGTGTTTTTTCTTTCTGTAAGAAAACTGCATTCCTATGGTACAAAACTCGTCTCTTTTCCTGAAACCACACAACTGTTTGCAAATTTCTCTAAGACTGATAGCTAGACAACATCTTTACAGGAAGTTGTACTCAAGACTGCATGGATTTTTAATTTTTTTAATATTTAATTTCAAATAGATTTTCATGTAGCTCAGCAAAATGGTCTCTTGAAAAATGTCTTCAGTCTTCTAGAGTTGTGGGTGATGAGGAATGTAGTAGTCAGCTTCCTCTTAAGGTACAGCTTTGAGTCATAGCTGTTTCTTAAGCAGACTTGCAAAGAAAAATCTCTAGACTATTCAGGCAGATCTCTCTTGGCTCTCTAAAACAGCCTCGGCTGTTGTGACCTAGGAAAAAAGGGATTAAAATAAGCATATTTTGTGAATAGGTGTGGATTTAGTTTCTTGGGGGGAATTTTTTCATTGTTATTTCCTATAGTTTTTGCTGTTTGCAAGAATAATTATTGGATTGATTTTTTTTTTTTGACTGTGTTGATACAGTCCTAAGGAGTGCAAGTTGTCTCCCATTTGGTTTTCCTTCTGTTCGTATCAAACATAATTGCTAAGTTGTACTGTTATCCTGCAGACATCAGTGTAAAAGCTAAATTTAGTGTGATCTTTTTCTGAATGAAGTGTCACTTCAGAGAAAACAAAGGGGTCTGCTCAGCTTCTGGTTTGGATTGACTCATTTTGCCCGCATTTTTCTCTGTTTCATCCCCTTGGTGTTCGGTGCGTGGGTGCATACATGGCAAGACTGCAGTGAATGCTGAGCTGTTAAGCAGCTAACAGAAGTAACTGCCTTTTGGTTGTCAGCCCTCGTGTATAAAATATTGTAGTGTGGGGAGGGGGCTTAATTTGGTTGGAGATTTTTTTTGAGGCTCTTCTGGATGAGAGATAACAATGATTTCATTATTCTAGTGAAAGCTGTGGTGGTTCTAGTATTTGCTTACTTTAAAAACTGAAGAAAATGAGTTATTTAAGTTCTAGGGTAATTTGATAGCATCTTATTCAGGCAGGCAATGACAGTTAGCAAAAATCAGTTTCTTGTGTGTCTAATGAGTTTTTCTAGTCCTTTTTCTCAGGTTTCTGTTTTTTCCTCCTTCTGAGTTAGAACTTCCTTCTTGCAGCTGGCTTGTTTGATATAGGATGAAGCAGAAGCTGTGTATGTGAACAAAGTCTCAAAGAGAGAATGTGAGAGTTGAGTGCTCTATGTAGACTAAGGAAAAAAATAACTTCATTGCATTGTGTGTGACTTGAATGGAAAAAACAGTGAAGGAAGTGTATTTGTTATTGTTACTGCTGAGGTTTTTCCTCTCCTATAATAGCCTGTATCAGTGGAATCGGGTGTGATTAACACATCTCATGAATGGAATTATAGCTATAAAAATGTCACAATTCAGAAAGCTGGTTACCTAGCCAAGCCATTGTCTTTATTTTGTGGCTTCAAAAATATGATTTCCAAACATCCTCGAATGAGGCTTCTAATGTTCTCACTTTCATGATTCCGCCCTCCCCCTCCCCAATCTGTTTGTTCTCACACCAGGTAAAAGCTGCTGCAGAGTTGTTTAACAAGCCCAGTCTGGGCCATGGGATTTGCTTTGTCTAAAATAATTCTCTTAAGTTTTTTGTTTTCCCCTCAGCAAGGTATTCAAAACATTTCTAGCTTTCATTAGTTCTTACGGAAGTGAGAGAACTGCAAACACGTTTTTTAAGTTTAATGCATACTGAGGTACTTTCCGTGATGAAATTGATTTTGAAGAACTACATTCTCCCAAGATCCTTACATGGACTAAAAGCTTTCTGAAGTCTGTCAGCTGCCATACAAACAAGGACAATGCTTAAATCCTTACACCCCTGCATCTTTAACAGTGAAGTTTTCAGTTACGTCCAAGATCCAGACATGGGCCTGCAACTGCAGCTTTCTTGACACAGGTGAGCAGCCCAAATCTGTTGAGATCTTTGAAGAAGACGTTCTTCTGCTTCTCTCATTTGAGACCTGACCTAATTAGCCTTTATGAAGTGTATCTGCTAGAAATGGGCCTAACATGAAATATAGCTAGAGAGAAACAGGGAAAAAAGTCAGGATAGAGTGAACTAAGTGTTTGAAAGCTGTACGGTTACAGACTAGCACAAGCAGGCAGGTATTGTGAGTTTGGCTGTGCGACTTTTTTCTGTATTTTTTGTGCAAGAACCCTGTTAGTCTATACAGGGGTCAGAGCCCTGCAGTATTGAGCACAGGATCAAAAGCATTAACATTGCAAAATTGCTTCCAATTTCTATTGTATCTTGTGTAAATTGTCACCAATAGCTGTCTCCCTCATGCTAAGACCTGTTCCATACGTGCTTTGTTCTTTTTTATAAATGATTTTAATTTTCTTGAAATACTAATCTGATTTCCTGTGAGGTGACAGCCGCTCATGTCTGTGCCTCATTTCTTCTGGTGTGTTTTGAACCTGATGGTTGATGTCAATTAAAGTTGATGTGTCAAAGATCTCTCAAAAGTTCATGAAAATAGGTAGTCAGCAATGAGGGCATGGACTTACTAAAGGAAAAGTTGGAAAGTAAGCTTTGTTAACTATAAGAAAACTTAATGGGAATTCTCTCCTATTAGATTTCAGAGAATTAATTCACTGATTGCAAGTGAAGCATAGAAAGCAAGGTTTTGTTACTTTTATTGCTGACAGCTATTTGTATTTTTGGAGGATGTTCGAATTTCTATGGAATATACCGTATTTGTTTATAAGGACAGTGTATTTATAAACCAAATGTATTTTATTAAAAATCTTAAATACATTGCAGACCTAAGCTATTGGGTCTGATGTTGTTCTCTGCCTCTTCACCAAACCAGCAGTAGTTGATTAAAGGACAATGGCATGTATCCTAATAATATACTTGCTGAATGCTCTCCCAGATTTAAACAATTATTGACAATTTTGCACACTTCAGCTAGGTAAATAAGTTAAAAATAAACTGGTTTTGAAATACACTATTTAAAAGAAAAAATACCCACTGCCTTTACTGTTGCATTTTAGTAGCTTTGAGTAGAGTCTGGTAGTTCACTCTTAAATTTAAATGCTAGTCATTTCTGACCTTTTGGGTGAAGCAGAAAAGTGACTGTTTTTTTTCCCAGCTGTTTTAGAGTGACACCTTGTGGAGTATAAATGTCTGCACTTCATTTCCAAACTGATGAGGCAGCCAAAGGATGTTCTAGAAGCAGGAAATTTCTTGTATCCTGGGGGGAAAAATAGGGGGAGTGGCGTGTTCTGTGGCTATTGAGGACACAAACTAACTTTTTTCCAGCGGTTCCTTTGTTCATATGTAGTTAGAAATGAGTGATTTGTAATTTGATAGCCTTCTAAGAGGAAAAAAAATTTGTATTGATAAATTTTCAGTTTATAGTCTTCCTGACCAATAGTCCCACTTAGTGAAAGACAAAATGAGAATTATTTAATTTTTATTTTTAGAAATAATAATAAAATGTTATCTAAATGGTATTACAAATGATATCTAAATGATATTACAAATACTTCTATTGAAGCACAGTAGTTATTAGTTCTAGATCACAAACATCAAATATAATAAAAAATCTAAGTATCTTTTGAAACATAATGGTGTGAAGGGAAAATGAAATAATGCAGTTTTAATCCAAGCATTTGGAAATATTTTTATTCTGCAAATAGAAGAGGGAGGTAAAAACAGGGAATGCAGAACACAGGAAAAGATAAAGGCACAGTGTTGAAGAAAATCATTCTTCAAGCTTGATGGATTTCACTTTTCTAATAAATTGCTCGCTTCTGCATTACACCTATGATTACATAGTATTCTGTCCCCCACAGTCATGTCTGCAAGTGGCTGTCTGTATGCCTAGTTCTTACAGGACTGTGTCATGTTTTTCCATAGCACCTGTGAGGTGTGGACTGAACACCTAAACATTCAAGAGAGTTAGCCAAATACATGAGATGTGATGTCACGGTCTAGAGCAACAAATGAATTTCCATATGGTAAGTTTGCGGGCCTGTTCAGTGAAATATTAAGAGATATGGTTTGGGAACTGTTGTTACTGAGTAAGAGATTCATTTAAATATTTATATAATTTGACAGTTAAATCAGTTACTAACGTAAGGCAATTTCCAGTCATAAATGTAATGTTAACTTGGTCACAGTTTAAAGCAGTTCTTAAAAAGTTTGAGTTGCAACTGATACAGTCTGAGGAGGGTAATATCCACTTCCACTGTAGTGTAGGACAGCAAAGCTTATAAAGTTGATTTGCTGTCCCAGCTGTTTTCAGTGTAGCTGGTTTGGCCAGTGTTAGATGTCTTTCCCAGAGTGGAGCATTTCTGAGGTTAGAAATTTATGCTCAAACAGCACCTAACATTAGCTCTTGCTGTTTGAGTAGATCTTCTGTTTCCAGTTCACACGCACACACCCCTTTCAAGGATGAAATAAATAAATGCTACAATTTTTTAGCTGATACTTTAGCCCTGGAAATGCTGAAGTCTTCTGTTTGGTCTCCCATATTTGCCATTAACTCTCTGAGGAACAGAAATGGATTTTCCCTCATAACACAGCAGAGCACTTTTACTAACAGCAGAGGTCTCACTGTCTGACTTGGAAATGTGTGAGGGGAGAAGAGAAACAACTCATGCAGATATGCTCAGCAATATCTGCAGGCCTCAGGTCAGAGCCATCTTCAGTGACACACTTGTAGCACATCCCCATAGTAAATGACTCACAAAAGAAACTCTGCTTTGTGCTGCACATTTGTCCAAAATCAGATATAGGAGAACTTGTTCAAGTTACTCTTATTTCTGCAAGTATCACTGTCCATCAGCTTCTTGTAGTTTGTTTTTCAAAGTATCTTCTCAGTGCCACGGCTCTTGCAGCTGAGTTTGACCTACTTGCCTCTAGGTAACAATATTCAAGGCTGAATTTTTCACTAGCAAGGTGGTCAGCTTCCACCTTGGCCAATGGAACTTGTTATGCTTTTCTGTACACACTTCACACAGAGATATCCAAGAGCCTTTTCATCTTTACTAAGGTAAAGTAAAGGTGTATGTTCAAATTTGAACCTAGGGAAAGCTTTCTCCGAACAAGAAAAGAACACCCCCATAATAAAATTATCAAAGCTGTACTCTGAAGTTTAATAACAGGTTTTAATTCTGGCCCAAGTATTTCCTCACACACTCCTCTGCCCTCTGCAAAAGTTTTGAAAATAAAAAATTCCAGCTGTACAGCCAGTCTATAAAGGGTCTGAAAGAATCAGTTTATAAGAGATTATATAAAAAATCTGATTGCAAAGGCTACCTCTGCTGAAATTCTAGGCAAATAAACCTAGTGCTTACATGGGTTAGGGCAGAGGAAAACATGGTTAACCGTGTCTTATAAACTTAATTTTTGGTTCAGATATGGGGCAGTTTTATCTGTATGAATTGACTCTTAGAAAAGTCTTCATATACAGAAAAATTACTAATTTGTAATGATTTATGAAATTGCACAAGAGAAATTGTGTATAGATCAAACATAAAATATGAGCCAATTAGTGTTGCATATGAGCAGGACAGTGGTTAAGTATGTAGGTCACTTTTTAGAGATTAGTTGTCTGGGATCTTGGGCCGATGCCCAGCAAAGTGAAACACATTTAATGGAATTGCTGATACAAAAATAATCCTATTAAAATCAAATACGAACTTTGCAATAATGTGGAGAAGTGGTGTAAAGACAGCAGCTTGGTTTTAAAATACATACTTGATAAGGAAATAAGCCTATTAATAAAATCACAAGGATAATGGCTAAATGCATTTTAAATGTGATTAAAAATTATATTCCTGATTAATTCTTCTGCTTAGAATCTTTAGTGATGCAATATAAGATAAAAGGTATTCAAAAATACAGGGAATGTAGCTGATACATGACCAGGTGATTTATGTGACATTTAACCCAAATCAGCATGTTTTGTTTGTTCAGATCAGTCAATAATTGCAGCAGAAAGCTTAGCTGGACCTAGAAGCAGCATCTAAGCAATAAAAAAAAAAAACCTGGCAAACCCAGTAAGTACCTGAGGCAAAATAAAGGAATATACTGCAACAACTGGGCTGGAAAAGGTAGTAGTGCCTACTGTCTTAGCTCAGTGTTCAGGAGTAATATGAAATCAGTCTGGAGCCCTATGTCTGATTCTCCCTCAGTGTTTGTGAAGCTGATATGTCCAATGATGAGAGAAGCAGAACTGCCTGAAGAACAGAGTCCTGCAGAGCCAGAATCTGAGCTGAGGATGTACTTGTGCCTCATCGCTGCAGAGGTGCCAGACGAGGTGAAACCTTGAAGAACATCCCACATTGATGGTACCCAAGAGAACTACAGTGGCATTTGTGAACCTGCTGTGGGAAATAGTTTTATCTTAAGAGCCAGACATTAGGTTGTACTGTAAATTGTTGCACGTCTAAACTCTAGATATCCAGTCCTGGGTATCTGTGTGCACAAGCTGTCTACACAATACATGACTGCTTATATTAAAAATCAGAAAAGCTCCTAGGAGTAGGCATGGAGAGTCCAAGACTTCTTTCTTCAGACTCGTGGACAAGTTTGTTAATTGCTAGAAGTAATATTTGTCTTGCCTAACAATGGTAATCTAAAATCTGGGTATTCCTCTGAAGTCTAGTTTGTATTTCAGTGGGATAGCAGGCAGTGTTTCCACAGTGTGGTCCGTAACTCTGAGGATGGAATTATTTGCCCTTGATGAAGTCCCTTTCCTTTCACTGAACAAACAAGCACTTCAGAGAAGAAGTAGGAAGACAGGGCTGATTTTTCAATAGCTAAAGTTAATTAAAATACACCCACCACCAAGATTATGAATTCCTGACCTTTCCGAAGAAAAAGTCCTGAGAGGAACAGCTATGGTAAGGAAGTAGAGATGGTGTACAGATGGCAGACCCTGACCAGTGTGGTAGCTAAAGACTTCCCAGGAGAGGTAAGATTTAATGTTCTTAGGCAAAGGAAGAATTGAATGTATCCTACACAGTCAGGACAGCAGTCCTCATTCTGTGCCACAGAAGGTGCTCCAAAAACATCCCAGGCATGGATTATGTCATTTTAAAGGGTAATAATAGCTTTGTTGGCTTCATAGGTCAAGTTTGATCTGAAAGTATGAGGTTTTACAACTTTGAAGCTAATTGAAACCCATAATGGTATCAGGCCTGTGTTCTGGGTTTGGATTAGATTGAGTGTAAGCAGCAGCCCTATAAACACTGAAAAAATTGTAACTGTTAACAGGAGCAAAACTGTAGCCATGTCAAGAGCTCTTAAGACTGAGATATCCAAGTTCATTCGCATCCCATTTTAGACAATAAAACTTCGTCTTTAGATCTGACCCTGTTGCAGTGTATTTAGTCAAATACCATGTTCTCATTAATATTTCTACATTGATGAATGTGGATATAATTAAGCCTGAAGTACAAAGATAGCCATGACTGTTAAATACTCGATAATGATTATTTTATTTCTCTTTTCTTTACTCTTCTTTATCAGCTAGCATATTCTAACTTATTTAGCATTAAGTAAAAAAAATTATTTCTGTGTAGTTCCTACTTTTCAAATGTATTCTAGAAATATTTTATGGATATTTACAGAGCTGAACAATTGCATAAGAATGCAAACAGGACTTAAGTGTAACTCTGCAGCTCTTGGAAATGAGTAAACTGTTTGTTTGGAATTGAAAATACACAATCCCAGGAGGATATTCTAGAGTGTTGTTGAGCTTTTTTGTTGAAATATGTTGTATTTTTGTCAATAATTAGTTGTCAGCAATCTTATGTAAAAGAGAATTCACTGCTACCTATGAAACAGTCTCAGAATAAAAACCCCAAAATGCTTCACTTTTTTTTTTTTTGTTAAGGAGGAAGGTTTAATTTTGAACGTTGGACAATCTACAAATTATATACTGCAGTAAAGTTCCCAAACCCGTATCTCTAGTCTAACCTAGATAGTTATTTAGTTTATGTGGATTCCCGATGTCAGCTTCAGAAGTTATGTTATTCAGATGAACAACATAAATTAATAATCAGTGCAGATCTGAAAATGTTTGAAGATATTTTTGTCTTCATTTGCAGTACCACTTGCCACTGATGCTGACAGCTTTAGGACATGTGTGATTACTTCTCTGTGGAGACAGAAACCTATTTGTTATCCTGTATTTATGCTTTAAGTCTTACCACAACCTCACAAAAAATCTTGACTTACTGAGCTGTTATGGATCTTGCTTCTCCAGTTTTGTGTGCCTAACCCAATGAATCCCATCTGGAAAACAGTGGTTGTCTTATGCTCTTGCAGTTTCTGTGCACCTCACCATTCTGTTTATGTAAATTGATTTGCATTAGTAGGTAGGATAGCAAAGGCTTTTAACTGGTGATGCCCGGTACATATGGATACAGAAATACAGATCAGGTTGTTGAAATAAGACTGTCAGAATAGCTGGCCCTAAAAATGTGTGAGGTTTTTGGCCCATATAGTTACATCACATACATAATAGGATTCCATATCATACGTGCAGTAACTCTTGACTCAATGGTGAAAGTAGTAGTGGTATAAAGAGTTACAAAACTGAGATCCTTAGTTGCCAAAGAGAGAGGATTGCTTCTTCCTCAGAAAATCCCACAGATACTGAGTTAGTCTCTTCTGGAATCAGCACCTCAGTACTTTCTTCGGTAGTGTTTTTCCCTTTATTATATAAAGGAAATTGCTTAGTGACAAAGGCAGCTGCCTCGTGCTGTGGCTGGCTAAAAATACTTGGTTTGCAATGGAATAATGTTTCACCTCTTTTCTTTTAGAAAAAAAAAATTAAACCCAACATAAAATTCCAGTGAAGCCTTCTGACTTGACAGCCCAGGAGTATGAAACCCCAGAATGAATAGAACATTAAAGTTCCCTGTGATACCTTCCATTGGTCTCTTTTGATCCGAAGAGACCAGTGGGTGTGGTGAAGATGCCATCTGGTTTACGGCTTTTCATAAATGAACTCCAGGAAGTATAAAATGAGGTGAGCAGGGCACCTTTTTGTTGGGAACTGTTTTGGTACCACAAATGCCATTTAATTGACATCTGCAATGTCCATGACGCAGGAAGGGAAGGTGGTTACAGTATCTGTTCAGTATTACAATTCCTACGTTCCCTTTGGATATGTTATGAAAGACTAGGACCTAAGCAATTAGGATGCATTTCAAAATAAGAGAATGAGCAGAACAGAATATCTCTGTGCTACATGCATTAAATGCTGGGAATGGAACTTACTGTAAATGTGTATCGAATAATGCTTAGTTAATGGCATAATGCATCTCTCGTGATGTTTCCTTCTGTGACTTCAGGATCTCAAATCCGTGAACCCGTGAGTTAATTCCTATTCCTACTGTAGCCAACAAGTTCTTGGATGGATAACTAACAAGGTCTAAATACTACATGAGTAGTGAAGTCCTGATACCTTAGTCTGTGGCCTCAGCTTCCTGTCCAATGCTTGGGGGCGATAGCCTTGCAAAGGAAATTGTGTAAGAACGTTAGAGTTCTGCTGAGTTGGGTGGTTAGTGAAGACAGCACATCTTTATGTGCAGAGAGCTGAAAACATTAGTCCCACATCTTATATATGGATATAATTTGAAAAATGCTAATCCCAGTTGTGCATAATTTCTCTGTTTCAGGCTTTATTAGAGAGCTGGGGTTTGTGTTTATTCAGGCCAAGTGTTTGAATGCACTTGTTCTACAGTCAGGTTAGATCTTGTGCCACTGGAGTGAGGGTTTGCACTCTATCTGTTATTTGTAAAAAATGCATTTTTATTTTGTAGAAGTGACTCAGTTTTGCTTCCTTTGACTTTGTGCTGATAGAGTTAGTTTTCTTCATAGTAACTGGTATGTGGCTGTGCTTTGGATTTGTGCTTAAAACGGTGCTGATAACACAGTGATGTTTTAGCTATTGCTGAGCAGTACTGACACAGTGTCAAGACCTTTTCTGCTTCTCACTCTGCCCCACCTGCAAGAAGGCTGGGGGGGCACAAGAAGCTGATCCCAACTGATATCCCTCACCACATGGTGCCATTCTCCACATATAAAGCTGGGGGAAGAAAAGGAAGCGGTGGATGTTCAGAGCAATGGTGTTTGTCATCCCAAGTGACTGTTACAGGTGATGGAGTCCTGCTGTGCTAGAGGTGGCTGGACACCTGCCTGCGATGGGAAGTGGTGAATGAATTCCTTGTTTTGCTTTGCTTGTGTGCACAGCTTTTGCTTTACTTGTTAGATTGTCCATATCTCAACTCATGAGTTCTTTCACTCTTCGAATTTCTCCCCCATCCCAAAGTGGCAAGCGTGACTGAGTGGCTGTGTGGGGCTGAACTGCCAGTTGAGGTTAAACCACAACAGACTTGTTAGCTAGTTACACAAATTAGGCAAGGTTCACTTCAAATGTATATTCCCCAGAGACCTGCCCTAAAAACGGGATGAAGACTGGAGGTAGTGGATTCCTGTGCCTTTGCAAGGATTAGGGTATGCCCGAGTTGGGAATTCTGTCCCAGGGCTGTTGACCATCCTGCTGTGCCTTATGCAGCTTCCAAGTTCTGCAGCAGAAACATGACTGTGGAGGCAGGAATTGTTTCTCTATTAAGTTACATTTCTGTATTCCAAAATTACACTGCAGATGGACGACTTTATTCATGTGTATACACGGTACAGTAACCAAGACAGCCACTACTCAGCACTTTGTGTACTGTGGGCAAGAGAAACTTCAAAGATGTAAGTGGTGCTAAGAGGAGTAAAATAGAGGTACTAAAGAGGGCCTGTGTCCCTCCTTCGTAAAATTAAAAGGATCACTGCCTTAACATAGAAAAGAAAGTAGGATTTCCCAGATCTCAGCGGCAAGAAAAAGCAAGTACACTTGGTATATAAAGCAGTGAATAAACAATCCTGTGAAACTTTTCTGGAAATGTGAAAAATCAATGCATATGAAGTTAACAGGCAGATGACATGGACAACTCATTAGTCCAATCTGGACATATCTGGGTCTAGAAATCATGGACAAAATCTGAAAAATCTTGACCTCTGCCCACAAAAATATTTCCAGGGGAAGTGTGCAGGATGTGTACAGGAAAAAGTAAAAAAAAGTTTATCTGTAAGTAAAAGTATTAATGAGATATGCAGGACAATACACAAATATCTTTATCTCAAAAATGCTCAGAACTAACACTGCCCACTCTTGACTTAGACTTCAAGAAATGAAGGAATAATTTTTCCTCTTATTTCAAGAGGAATTCAGTAGACTTGGAGACAACAGCAAGGAAGCTAAGATTTTATTCTTCCAGGCTATGCTTGTTCTACAAGTGTGTGAAAATTAGTTTTCTAGGACTCTCATGCCAATGTTTCTCATAAAAAATACAATATAATCTCAGAAGTGTTAGAAGGAATTGAGAGAACTTTGCATTTGTAGGCCCTTCCTCAAAGGGTAAAACACCTCAAATTTACTATAAACGGTTATTTCCTGATGTAACATATTTTTGTTGGCTTTGTGAAGGTAGCAGTCAGATAAATACTTTGCAGTCTTCTCTATTGCATCAGCTCCCCTTATGCTCAAGTAGATTGACAGAAGTCAAGACTAGCATGACATCACAACTTTGGAAGTAGAAACCAGTAGCTTGCAATTTCCTCATGTCTAACCAATAGTAAGTTGAAGTGGTTGGAAGTGGTAAGTTGGGTGATTGTGCAGTAGCTGTTAATTTTTTTTTTTTCTCAGAAATGGCATGAAAAGAGATTGTTTCACTTGATTATATGGCCTCTCATTTCCCCAAACTTTTTTTATTCTTTTGTCAGAAAATATGTAACTCCTCCTTTGACAGAACATTACAATTCTGATTTTCCTTTGGCACAGCAAAAAACTTTGCATGTTTTACTTAAAAATATGTTTCCGATATTGCACAAGCAGAGATCCAGTAACTGTACTTGTGAAATGAGGTAGTTTGAAATTATTATTTCTGGCATGATAGATAAACATAACAGGATTAATAAAAAGCTAGTGCTTGTTTCAGTATCTGTATTATATATTTCTGATTCTTGGTCTGTGCTCAGCAATGCTGTCTGATGTTCCGTGTTCTTGAAGTGGAAGCAAATGATATAACCAATACAGAGAGAACAGCATGGTGGAAGGTTTCAAATAAACTGCTGAGGCTACTGTTGTCTGGCACTAGTCAAATTCATGTGATTAAAAATACTGTCCCGCTTTTATTTCAGCATCTTACTTAGGAAAAATGCTGAAATGTCCTACAAAAGGAAGTGGCAGTATAGGAATAGTAATAGAGAGGATTCATGAGAATACATTTGCTCTCAGACACGATTCCCAAATTTAGGCTGCTGTCTCAGTCACTTAAGCCCCTTGGGTGAGACTATGACCCAGAAAAACAGTCCTATCTTTCCCAAGTTGCGTATTTCCACTGCTTCTCTTGAGCTAGTAATAATGTTAGCACAATTACACGGTGAGCTGGGTTAGACTGGCTGAAAACTCCTTTGGCTCATTTAGCTTCAACCAGAGCAGGCTCCTGATGGAGCTTCCTTGTACAGCCATACAAATAATCACGTCAGCAGAGGGGAACAGACATGATCATGCATGTGGGAGGTGAGGACAGCTGGTTTTGTAACAGTGAACACATGATTTGAAGTGAGTTTCAGGCAGTATATTTTGGCTTTTTCAGGAGACAAGTGCAAGAGTTGAGAAATGGTAGCATTGAGGGCAGGGCAAGTTCCCAACTCATGTGCCTGCAGAAGGAATAGCACATGTACCTGTCCCAGGGAAAGGGAAGAGGGACAGTTTTGTGTCTTTCAGTGTTGGCCAGTGTTGTTCAGCATACCATTAGTAGGATCTAGAAGTTCTGTCAGTTTAAGCTGAGATTTCCCGTGGTGCCAATGAAAATTAGGCTGTTAGTTCTTGTTTACTTTCTCTGGAAAGGAGACATTTACCTCCAAAGCTCAGGATGGCAAATCTCCCTTCTGAAATGACCCTCTTACCTTAGTGGAAACGTTGCTGTCGTTGGGCCTGAGCAATTTGATGCAGTGTCAGTGGAAAGACACTCTACAACATGACTGGCCCTCTATGGAAGAACAAAAACCCCAAAAAGGAATATTCTTGTTAAATACGGACTTGCTAAAATTGATTGGTAGAGCCAGGCTGAAGGAATGGTCAGGCCAGCTCTTGGAGTTGTTGGGACTCTCCCTAAGACTGACCCTACCATGCAGTTTTTAGTGATGCTGAATTCTGCAGGGGCCCTTGACACATTTACTGCTTTGATGGCATCTGCAGAATTGTACATTAAGTTTAAGCACATCTAAAAGCAGGATATTTTGAAATGCAAGGGCTTGCAATGAGACAGTTCACTCAGTGATTGTATTTCTGCTTCTTCCAGTGCTTGTTTTGAGGAGTTTTGGTCTGCAAAGCTGGTTTAGGTTTTCTGGTTTGGTTTTGGCTTTTTTAAACTCTTTATCAATGCGATTGTGCATGATTAAAGGTATGGATCAAACTCAAGGAGTCTGAGAGCCCTAATGCTCTAGATGAATTATGGAAAATTTATTTTGCATTACATAATGTGTAATTTTTTATCCTTTTGTTGGCTACACTGTGGCTAGCAGCATGATTTATCCTGAACCTAAACACTTTGCCAACACATATTTGATGAGAGATATTAGCCATTATCAAGACACATATTTTAGCTATGTAGGCAATGCCATAGCAGCTGTGAATTCTTAACATATCTCAGTCTGAACAACTGAGAAAATTATGAAACTAGTTAACAGACTAAGAGAAAATACCATATTATCCTTATGGATAAACCACCATATTAAACAGTGAGATGTATCCTTGGCAACTTTATTTTGGACAAAACAATTAAGGTTGAGGTTGCAGACTTTGTAAAGCTTGAATACAGACTGGATTTCATTGGCCTTAAATCTCTAAGAGGCAGCTGCAAACATCTGACCTGGATTGCATAAGCACTCCAAAGAAAGAAGTTTGCTTTGTACTCTTGTACCAAATTTTACAATTCATGTAACTCACCCAGTATTAGAAATTATTTTAACTCAGAGATTGCAGAAACATGTATTTTTTTACTAGGCTTTTGCTATTTATTGGAAAGGTCTTGATGCTATTTTAGAAGTTTTACTACAAAATTAAAAAACCCCCATGCATACACTTATAGACAGATATCCTCTCCTATGTTATACAAGACACACCTCTGTTTTTCAAAATGCATTTGAGGAGGACTGTCTTCTCAGCTTGGAGCCAAGCTTATCTAGGAGGGCTGCAATTTATAGTCATATCTTGTAATATGTTTTTATGTGATTTTTTTAGAACTTAATTGTCAAATTATGTGACCGTTCAAAGTTCCTGGAATGTAAAAATCTGGTGTCTCTAAATCCTTTCCAGTAAAGTAGCTTTAAAATAAAGGGACACTCATCACTGAATTAGGCAGTGTTTTCAAAGTGTCACAATTATGAGCACAACAAAAGTATGCTGGAGTAAACCTGGTGATGCAGTGAGCCGGGCCTAAGAAAATACCTGTTTAAATGCATGTGTTTTATTTCCTGTGGCTCTCCCTAAGGGGTATGTTTTGAGTGACAGCAAAGGACACTTGAGTAAAGTGTTAGCTGAAGAGTTCCAGCAGTGAAGGGTAGCATTAACTTTGAAGGGAAAACAGCAAGCTAGTTCCTTACTTGAGATAAAAATGTCTTTATTAATTATATTCTCTTTAATTTGAAGTATAATTCAAGTTGACTAGATTGTTCCCCAGTTAGTCAGCAGTTTCCTACAGAAGTTGCTGTGCTGGGTTCCCTGTTTAACCACACATTGCTAGATCATGGCATATCATGAGGCCTGCTGGCTGGTCAGCTGCTGAAATTCCAGAGCTGCCACAAGGACTGCAGGACACTGAAAATATATAATAATTTCCTCATTAAGAATTCAAAAATTCTTTAAAAATAAAGATTTCCTTTATTTTTATTTTTTATTAAATGGTAGATTTAAATGGCTCATTTTGCCTTTTGATTATTTAGAATACTTCCACAGTAGTATAAATCTATATTTATTAGTTAGATTTGGTTTTATTTTAATGTTTGCTAGGACATTCTATTCTTTATTTTGCCACAAAGTCCTGCTTCTTTAGCTACTTTAGTTCTTGTCACTTTTAACTGTGTGAAATGGATTCCCAGACATCCAGCAGGAAGTGTTTGTAGGTCAGTGACTAATTTTCCCAAGCCCATTTTGCAGACTCTGGTGATTTATACCAACTCTATTTATAGAGAAAAGATGACTTTTTTAACCTCTGAACTTGCTATCTTCGCGTTGGCATTTCTTCTATCAGCTGATGTATCTGCTTGTTGAGTGATGGTGACAGCAAAGTTAATAAACTACACAAGTGGCAAAAAGCATTACAACAGACAAGAATTTGTTTCCCATTTAATTACCAGTAGAGGCACTGCATCCACCAGTGTTGGTGTGCATGTCAGAAATACCATGGCGCATCCATTTTATTTACTTGGTCCCCTTTCCTGTAACCTATGAAAAACTTGCTGTTTTAAAGATTTTAGGCTTAAAAATCACCTTTCATATGGTGAGATTCTATGATTCCCATTCACTGAAAGGGACCTGAGGTACAGGGGTTAAGTGGCTTTCAAGAGTCTTAACACAGTCTAAAATGGAGCAGATTTTTTTTTTTCCAAAATCATGGAAGCCTCAGTTTTAGTTCTGTAGGCTTGCTTATGTCCTGGATACTTTTTCATTGAGAGGGGAAGTACTCTGGAATACCAAGGGGTAATGTTTTCATTACTTTTATTCCTTTCTACTTTTGGCCCATTTTGGTGTATAGTTTTCAATCTTGCATTTTTTTTCCAAGGGAAAAAGTACTACCCAATACCATACAGGACCTGAGGAAGTGGAATAAAATTTCTCAGAAGTACACACTCAAAATTATGTATCTGTTGTTCACTCATGCCTGAACGCTTCTCTGTTGAAAACTTGGATCTTGAAGAGCTTTAATTTTCATACTGAGAATGTTCTCGCTTTTTAATTTCGCCTCTTGATTTGAAAATTAATCAAGGAAAGTATTTTCACTCAATACGGATGTTAATACTTAGGAGAACTTTACTCAGTTTGAGACTGTATTTCAGAGAAAAAGTTCTTGAGATGAGTCTGTACAGTTCACCATATTTAGCTTGATTCCCTGTCTCTGAAACCTTTAACTTTTCTTCAAATCTATTCTTCAAACAAAGCCCTCTTTATTCTGCTTAAAAAGGCTGGTCTTCTGGGGAGCTGTAGGATAAAGCAATAAACTTCCCTGATGCTCTTCTTCATACAGACAGCTCAGCCTGAGCAAATGTATGTACAGACACGTGCTTTTCTGGTGAGCTGTGTTTCTAAAGACTTTAATCCTCTGCATATTAACCTCTATTAGCTCATATTACAGGACTTGTAAGCTCATACTACGCTTAAATGTTTCTAACTGTGAGCTGCCATGACTGATATTCAAAATTGCTAGGTATTGAGAGTTGGATAAAAGTCGGTGAATTTATTTTACGAAGATGAATTTGAGAAAAAAACAGTTTTGTCTGAACATGCTATCCCAAATTGCTGGGCCTGGTTCAGTTCTCATTCTTACTGTAAATTAGGACTAGCTTCATTGAAACTAAAGAAGTTTTATTTGCCTGGACTTGTATGAAATCAGAACAGATTAACAGATACCTCTTAATAGAATGGGATCTTTAACAAGCACAATGGAATAAAACACAGTAGGCTCTTATTCATACTCCATATAGACTCTGGCTGGCAAAGTGCTTTGTGGCAGCACTGCCTGGTTTTACACATTATTTTGTTTTGTTTAGTTAGGCTTTTTTCTACAAGGGATTTTATTGTTCAAGAGGGGGCACTCCCACCCTTGCTCATAGTCATCGAGTCATACCATGGAGTAATTACTGCTCTTTCCATGCCAAGATCTCAGACCAAGAAAAGGCAGCCAATCCTGATACAGGAAGACACACACTGGCACAAAAAAACTAACTAGAGAGACAATGAGGAGAGAAAAACACCGAGCGAGACTGTATGGGATTGTGCTCTATCTGCCCGTGACAGCAGCATCAGGGGCAATGTTGTTTTTCCCCAGTAGCTTTCCAATATAGTTACTCCATTCACTGATGAATTGAGAGTATGTGAAACTGTGCCAAAGCTAATCAAATCAAATTCCACCCAGCTGGTTAAATGCAATTGCTTGTGCCTTCCTCCACAATGCAAGGGCATCCATGGTACACTTGGCTGAACGGCCTCCTCCCCTCCCAATGCTCATGGCAGGTCTGTGCGGTGTGGTGTGGGTGATTTTCCCTCGTATGGGTAATGCGTGGGTTTCTGGCTGCTTGCAAGTGCAGATCTTATCTTGTTCAATCCCTGAAGAAGTAATAATAAAAAAAAAAAGTTACATATCTATTTTAATTCCAGCATAGCTGTTCTTGAAGTGTTTCCCCTAAAACAATGGACAATCTTTCCCCAGTTGAGGGGAAACTGCCTCTTTCTCTGGTGATTTCAAGCTGGTGAATAACATGGCAATAATAAAAAAGGTAATAATATAACAATATAATATGCACTTATCTGGGCTATGCATGTTTAGAGAACCATTCTAACATCTGCTCTCTGGTCTATCACCTTCATCCTTAAAGCAATTATTTCCTCCTGTAGAGTAAATGGAAATAGGTAGGGTTGCCACACACTTCAGAGTACGAGCGTGACTTCGTGCTCTGCATTATTGCCTAGAATAGTATCTCCTCATTGGCTAGCATGAGATAATATCCCAATTTACACACTAAAGTTAAATACATGGAGTAGGTTGCCCAGATTTTTCCCTTGATCTCCAAAAGCAGTCTTGATTTACTCTTTGCATGTTTCTCTCTGATTCAAGTAAGGCACTTGATTTCTGTGAAACGAGTATGCCATTCGCCAGAGGACTAACTTCACTGATACCATTTGAGTATTTTTAAGCCAGGTAACACTAGAGCAGTGGCTCCCATCTCTTAACTACTTCTTGTTATATCTGGATGTGTTTCCTGTGAACAGTAGGTGCAGCTCCCTGCAATGTACCACAGAAACTTCCAAATGTCTCTGATGACAGCACAATGGTTGGGGTTGGCATAGAAAGAGCTTCAGATAACTTGTGTCAAGGCTGAAAGGATATTTTCTGGCAAACACTGGATTTCCACCTCCAAGAAAGAAAAGACTGCCTTAATCCTGGAAGAACTGACACCTTCAGCAAAGGGGAAATCTGCCACAGGAGTAGTTGGTTCAAATCCACTGGGGTGGGAATCTGTGAGTTGATCCGTGAATGCATTCTCTTGAGGAGCAGCACAGTGAAAGGCTTTGCCATACAGGCTGCATCAGAATCAAGTGGGATGTACTCTGGTCTTTCCTTGAGGAAGAAAGTATTAATGCTACTGAATTTACATTGTAACAATAAACATAAAATATTAACAATAAGAATTGTCAGAGGGATAACATTCCCTCAGGTGTGTTCATGACTGTGGTTTAGCTGATTTGGAATTTTATACTATAGTCAAGAGAAACGTAGCTATTACAATCAACAAAAGTTTAGGGTATGGTTCAGTTGACCAGCCATATCACTGTGTACCGAGTAGCGTTAATGTCAAGCTTTTGCTTAAACTCCAAACAATGATTAGCTCTGTGATAAATTGGGCAAGATGGCATTAGAGTGGATGTATACCCAAGCTGCGAGTAGGACTCTTACTAAACATCAGATGGCGGTGTGGGGAAGGTATTGTGTGACACAAATTTCTCAGACTGTATTTGAAAGATGAGCAGAATTAAAAGATCTGGTTGTCACCAATCATTCATATTAAGATTCTTTTTTTTTTTTTAACTCTGCTTCCCAAATTGTTTGGTTTGCAGGAAGAAAGTAGTTTTGGATTAAATAATTGTTATAATTTTTATCTACTCAAAACAGATAAAAGCTTATATTAAGCAAAACACTGACCTACATCTGCAAGTTTGAAACACTTAGATTTTTCAACAATGTTCCAGGAAGATTTCAAGCACAAAACTTAATGGGTCACATCATTAATTTTAGCGTATTAAAATCCATTCTCTTCTTTATAGCGGAGTGGCCTCTGTGGAGTGGAGATGCTACAAATTGAAAATATTTTTGTGGAAGAATAAGCCCTTTGTAAACATGGTATGTCAGCACTGATCAAGCTCAAAAACCTTGGCCTTCTTTTAAGGAGCTTTATGTGGTACTCAGCTGATACATCCAGTTGCTCAGGAGGGCAAACTTGTTAAAATACATAAACCTCAAGAATAGAACAGTCTCTAATCAAAGAAAGACATACATGACACCTAAGCATGTCAGTAAGGTACAGTGAACTGTTCTTGCTTTACTGTACCAACATTTATCAAATAATGCAATTAGATTTGCATCATACACTTGAGATAGCTGAAATAAAGTAATCAAAACTGAAAACCAAATATGTTTTCCTGATGTGTATTTCACCTATGTACTCTTCTCAGCTCTTAGATACCAGCAGGAGACCATTACCCTGGAGCAGCATCCCCTTTCTTTGACTTTAAATATGTATTTTAGTGCCTTTGTCATTGTAATGTACTTCAGCAAGCTCTTAGAGTGAAAAGAGGAGGAATAAAGGTATATGAAAAATTCAGAATGCAAGACTGCAAGTAAGAAAACAGGTAGGTACATAAAATAATAGAATAATGGATAGAATCATAAAATGGTTTGGGTTGGAAGGGACCTTAAAGATCATCCATCTACTGATCACATAGTGACTACATGGTCATAGCTGGTGATCACAAGTTTTAAATACTTAGCATTTATACCATTTTAAATGTTTAGTTTTAGAATATTAGTTTTAAACATGAACTAAAGTTGAAATCATTCCTTTCTAATAAAAAAAAATGTTTTAAGCTCTACTTACATACTTAGAGAAGCAAACTTTGTAATTAACCCATCTTCATCATGTGGTTGCCTGTTTTGTTTCAAAGCTTATGAAAATTGTGGAACAAGTATAAGCCGCAAGTTCTGTCCAAGAGTTTGCTACAATAGATTTATGGCTGTTGAAGTGTCTCAATAATTTGGGCTTATGAAATGTTTATGTAAAAATGTAGTGGGATTGATACAGCAAGGCAAGGCAAGACAATGGTTTCTCATTTAGCATTACCCAAGCATGTACTTAAAAGACAATGACACTGGTGCCCTGAGTGTCCATGTCATGCTGGGAGACTACAGGTCAAAAAGGCCCCAAATGAGTCCCTGAATCCTACAGGAAGATAGAATTTAACAGGGCAGGGCAGGGAGCCATGGCAAGCAAGAAAACAGATAATACTTCCACAGAGATCTCTCTAGTTCTGTTGAGGTTCTCTTGTGAGATGTGGTAAGCCAGGTGTTTCAGTAACATCTTGCTGTTCTATTGTGTATATAGTAAGATGATTTGACTCTTAAAAAATTATGTTTGAGATTTCCTGATTGTTGCCTATGCCCATTTGAGGTTTAACCAACTTTGACACCTGGTTAAGCCCAGGCCTGGTCTGTGCAGACCAAGCTGGGTGCAGACTCAGGCTCATCTGAAGAGCAGGGTGAGCTCCAAGGGAGGAGCTGAAGTGCCCTCAGCAAGTGATGACATGGTGGTGGGAGGCACTAGTTAGCATGACATCCTACAAGACAACACTTCTAAATCAAAGCTCCAGCAAATATCTGATTTCCTTTGGTCTGGATGCAAACTACTGAAGACACTAATACACAAAATATGCTAGACCTATCCTTATTTATCTTGAGTTACTCAAACACAAAGGGACAACGTAACTCAAAATCTGCTGCCAATCCGTGCTTGGGGAGGGGGTATCACAAAACTAGTTACAGAAAACATCCTCAAAATAGTTTCATTTAAAAACTCCATATTTTTCTTTCCTTTTGATTCTTTGTATCCCACTACAGTACATTTGCATCAAATAAACATTCAGAGGTAGTTGAAAATTAAAAATTAGTTTTTCTTTGCCATGTGGGATTTGAGAAAAAAAATGTAGGATAAAAACTTGCAAGTCTTTCATGTAATCATCTGACTTGAGCAGGATCTTGTGAAAACATCAGATATCATGAGATGCCTGGTAGAATAACAAGTAATGGCTCCCTGGGCACGGGGCTATAAATCAAAGCATTTTTTTTATAAACACAGAAAAGTGTGTTTCTGTTATCAAATTATCAGTGTAATCATTCAACTACCATGACTCAGACCTCCAGCAGTCATGAGATGTGCTTAGATTACTAAGATTTAAAGAAAAAAAAAAAAACAAAACAAAACAGTAAAGACTAATGAAAACCATGCACAGTCCCCATCTTCAGCATTACACCGATACAGCAAAAGTGGAGTTTGCCTGGGGAAGCCCTGAACACGGGGAAGGTGGTAGAAGGGGGAGCATTACACTTCCCCCCATCCCGTCCCCTCGCTTTGGCCTGTTACAGAATCATAGAATCAACCGGCTTGGAAAGGACCTCTGAAATTATCAAGTCCAACCCTTATCTTCGGCACTGTCAGTTTACAGGACACCCTAACGAGTTCTCAAGAGTTCGCAGCCCCTAAAAAGCTCTGGGACACCGGTGAACGTTTCCCTACAGGCTGCGGGCCCCTCCCGGCGGGGCAGGTGCGGTGGCTCTGGCCTAGACCAGGGGCGGCCCCGCGGGTCCCCCCGGGCCGGGAGGCACCGCTGCGGAGGCAGGAGGGGAGCGCCGGCATCCCCCGCTCCCTTCAGCGCCAGCGTGCTGAGCTCCGGGGTTGTGGGAGAGCGCCCGTGTCCGTGTGCGGGGCGGCGGGGACGCCTGGGGCAGGAGGGCCGGGGACCCGGGGCGGCCCCTCCGCCGCCCCCGGTGAGCGGGCACGGCC
>VXAY01003531.1:196789-220171 GCA_013399855.1 Oxyruncus cristatus | reverse complement strand
GGTTGAACCCCATGAGGTTCTCGTGGGCCCCTTTCTGAAGCTGGGAAGAGCTGGGAATGTCTCCAGCTGAGCTTTCCCTGCAGTCAGTCCAGCACCAGCTCCTGGAGCCGCAAGGATCGCACTGTGGGCTTGGCACCCACCCTTCCCCTGGGGATCATCACAGGAGGCCTTCAAAAGTTACCTGGTGACCCTGCAGCTCAAAAAATGCACACACAACTGCTTTAAACCAATACCTGTGGGAAGAACACCAGGCATTTCATTTTTTAATGGACTTTATAATTTTTAAATCCACTGAAGGATTTTGTACCTACAGACACACGTTTGTTTGAATCATTCATCCAGACAAACTCAGGGCTATGTTGTCGTGCTCTGGGTTAATGTGATAAAAAGATCAAGGCATTTAATGAAGCGCAAAATTCATCCCACTGGTGACGAGAAACGTCGGTCTCTCCAGGGAAAACCCTACACTGAAAATGCGGCTTTTTAATGAAAGTTGTTTGTGTCTGGTTAATATTCTGGAGCATGAGAAAGGACTTTTGTTGTTGCTGTTGTGTTGGCACATGAACTGCTGCACCACTTGAGCTTTTCTAACAGCCTGAGCCCTTTGGCAGCCGGCCCCGTGTGAGAGCGGATTACCTCTGCTTTAATGGGATAGTTCATTAGCAGGATTCACTCGTGAAACTGGGGAGGACAGGAGGAAAAAATTAAGAACTTCCTACCTACTGTGTGCTCAGCTCACCTCACACCGAGCTCTGGGAACCCAGACACAGCCTGGGAGACACTCAGGGAATTACTCCCTGTCTTAGGCTGATTTAGGCCTGGCCCGACTTCCTCCTTGCGGAGTTTAAACTTGGCCTTGTCGTGGAGGGAGAATTAAAAGATCCCAGCCCTGAGCGTGCAAAGATGAGCTGGGTGAGAGAGTTTTCAAGGTGCACTGTAAAGACGGAGCCGGGAGAGTGCAGCTAAAATTTGTGTTAGATGGGGAAGGGTGTGGAGAACATGTGCTGTGAGGAGCAGCTGAGGGAGCTGGGGGGGTTTATCTGGAGCAGAGGAGGCTCAGGGGGGACCTCATTGCTCTCTGCAACTCCCTGACAGGAGGGGGCAGGGAGGGGGGGTCGGGCTCTGCTGCCATGTCCCAAGGGAAAGGAGGAGAGGGAATGGCCTCAAACTGCCCCAGGGCAGGGTCAGGGCAGAGATTACAAAAATAATTCCATGAAAGAGTGTTCAGGTGTTGAAATAAGTGTCCCAGGGAGGTGGTGGAGTCCCTGTCTCTGGGAGTGTTTAAGAGGCACCTGGATGTGGCCCTTGGGGACATGGATTAGGGGTGATTGTGGTGGTGCTGGGGGAGGGTGGCACTGGATGACCCTGCAGGTCTCTCCCAACCCGGATGATTCCGGGCACAGGCCCTGCAGGGATCGCTCTCCCTTCCACTGAGACACAGCTCGAAACACTCGGACCCAGAGACTGAGCAAAGACCTTCCCACCCTCCCCACCACGGAGCATTTTACTTGCAGCCCATCACACCTTTGGCCCTCCCCTCTCTTCACAGGGAGCTAAATTTGGAAATCCTTTTCAAGGGAGATTTGGAGCAAAGAAATACCCTCCAGACGAACCCTTTCAATAGTTTCCGCAGATCCAGCCTAAAGCTAAAAATCACCTGTTCGCTCTCCCTGAGGTTGCTTTCCCTTAAAGCTGAGGTTGGCCACGGATTATATCCTATAGTGAGTGACAGAATGAAGGTATTTATTGCCAGCAGCACGGAAATTATATATTAAATCACTCTCAAGGGGCATGAGGTGTTCTGGTGGTGGAAGCTCATATCCATCTGTGAGTGCTGCAGGAGCAGGGTTGTCAGGAGCCCTGGACACTCCGGGCCCACTTGTGAAGTCAGAGCAAACTGGGGATTTGTTTGTGGTTTTCGGAGTGTGCTGACAGCTTGTTCTCGGGAAAACTTTAATTCCAGGAGCCGTGCAGCAGATGTGGAAAGCTTGGACAACGCCACCAGGGTTGTCTGTACAGGAAGGAATGCCTCAGCAGGCTGATGATCAGTTTTAAGCTCGAAACCGTTCCTAAACCTGGGATTTATAGGAGAAAGGGAGGAATCTTCACCGAGATGTCCTCACGTGAAATCAACTTGAGATCAGGAGAATGGTTTTGTAAAATTGCAGTGATATTGGGCAAGTGTTGTCCCAGGACAGACACCCCTCATCCCACAGAATCATCCAGGTTGGGAGAGACCTGCAGGGTCATCCAGTGCCACCCTCACCCAGCACCACCACAGTCACCCCTAATCCGTGTCCCCAAGGGCCACATCCAGACACCTCTGGGACACTCCCAGACACAGGGACTGCACCACCTCCCTGGGACACTTATCCCAAGGCCTGACCACTCCTGCAGGGAGAAATTGTTTCTGATCTCTGCCCTGACCCTGCCCTGGGGCAGTTTGAGGCCATTCCCTCTCCCCCTTTCCCTTGGGACATGGCAGCAGAGCCCGACCCCCCCTCCCTGCCCCCTCCTGTCAGGGAGTTGCAGAGAGCAATGAGGTCCCCCCTGAGCCTCCTCTGCTCCAGACTCTGCAGAGCCAGCTCAGAATCCAGCTCACAGCTGGATGGACAGCCCAGATCTTAGGCCTGCCTGTGAAAGCCAAGCTCACAGATCCAGCAGTTGGAAGGTTAAAGATGGAGACTCCTCTTTGCAGCTGCACTCTCTGCTTTAATGCACTCTGGACAAAACCTTTTCAGGTGTCTGCAAAACTCCCACTTTATCTGGTTCGGGTGCTGTCAGGGGGGAAAGTTAAAGATGTCCAGGGGAACAAAATAAATAATGGAGTAAAAAATGGGTCATGCTTTATTAGAGCATTTCATGATAGAACAGATCCCTTTTTGAAGTGTTAAACTGTGTCTTTTATTCAGCCCAGCACCGGCCAACACTGGCGTCCATCAATCTGCAGTTTATCAGCCGGGATCCTCTTTCATCAGAAGTCACTCTAAATAAACTGGTGCCTGTTTTTTATTTGCTGCAACTCACGGGGATTCATCAGCGGGACGATCTGGCCGGTGAAAGGGAAGGGTGGGAAAAGCTCTCCGAGGTTTTTCGGGCGGGGAATGTCACGGGAGGACGGTGAACACGTGGAGGGGCAGCAAGGCCCGGCTGTGTGCTGGAGGCTCCCCGTGTTCCCAGCGTGGCCAGCGGTGAGAGGCACCCCTTTCCAGCAGGGAAACTCCCAGTGCAGAGCCTGCTGGAGGACCTGGAGAACGTGGAGAGGACAACAGCGAGTTCAGCGCTCACTTCAAGGGGCAGCTGCAGGAGGAGGTTCGGGGTTCAGGCGAAAATGGACAATCCCTGAGGATTTTCCTGAGCAGCTGAAGTTCTCCCGAGACGTAAAAGCTGCTGCTGGGAAAAGAGCAGAGGCTTGGCCTTCCTGAGTCTATTTTGAATCAGCACCTGATTGAGGGGCTGGAGCAGGGCCAGGGAAGAGCAGCCAGGCTGGGAAGGGACTGGAGCACAATTCCCATGAGGAGAGGCTGAGGGAGCTGGGGGGGCTCAGCCTGGAGAGAAGGAGGCTCAGGGGAGACCTCATCGCTCTGCACAACCCCCTGACAGGAGGGGGGAGCCGGGGGGGTTGGTCTCTGCTCCCAGAAACCAGCAGTAGGACAAGAGGGTCTTGAGCTGTGCCAGGGGAGGTTTAGGTTGGATATTAGGAGGGAATTCTTTCCAGAGAGAGCGATCAGCCCTTGGAATGGGCAGCCCAGGGAGGAGTGGAATCATCGTCCCTGGAGGTGTTTAAGGACAGACTGGATGTGGCATCAGTGCCATGGGCTGGGAACCACGGTGGGAGTGGATCAAGGGTTGGACTTGATGACCTCAGAGGTCATTTCCAACCCGTGTGATTCAGTGATTCCGTGATTCTGTGATTCCTGGGAATTGGCTCTCGGGGTAAACCTGATGTAAGGGCAGAGGCAACCACTCGAGGGAACAACCCCAGTTTGCAAATCTCTCCTGGATTTTTCCAGCTGGCAGGTCACCAGTGTTTCTGAGACACATGGAAGGAGAAAATCATCTCCAGCTTCGAGCTGATCCCTCCCCAGAACAATCCCAGCCTCCTGACACCAAGCAGTGTCCCGTTCCCCCTTGTTTCCAATTTTTTAATTCCATACTGAAAGGTTGAGCCTGAGAAAGATCCAGGTACCTCCTGCCTCCTGTATCTTTTCTGGGCTGTCCCTGGAAGGTTTTGCATCCAACTTTCCTGGTTTGGAAAAATCCACCCAGTCTGGCAGTTCCTGCATCCTCTGCTTTATGAGGAGAGTCAAGTCTGAGAGGGGGAAGCTGAACAACACCCAAGAGGTGCATCGAGGTCCCAGTCCAGCTGCAGTGGGAGTGGGGCAGCTGAAGAGGCACCACACACCCGTGTGCCTGTTGTAGAACCTGTGGTGGAGGTGCAGGAAGGGTGAGAGTTCCTTTTCCTGGCCCTCTCTGGGTGAATGTCACATCTAAACACCACCACGCCATCACTCTGCCGGTCTCCAGCCTCCACTCATCCCCGTTTCCTACAGGGAAACGTGTTCAGCGTCACCTGGAAGTGGGAGATGCAACCCCTGCTCCAACAACCTTTTAGCTCAGGAATATACCCTGGGCATCAGGTGGACAGTGAAGGCAGAAGGAGCCTTTGGTACGGTCAGGGCAGGGCTTTTAATGTCTTTTTTGCCTCTCTTCTCGGGTCAGACAGACTCAATTTGCTTTGCCCGGGCTCTGAGCTCTGTGTGCACAACCCCACCCTGCCCCAGCAGCCCTGTGCCCACCCCACCAAACTGGGCTCCAAGGCAGGATCTGGGAAGCTGGGCTCACTGCCAGCCCAAAACATCTCCCTGGCATCCACCTGGCCCAACGTGCCAGCAAAGCTTGGCTTCCTTTTCCTTCAGAGACCACGGAGCTGCACCCTCAGTGGTCTCCCAGGATTTGGGGGTTGGCTCTGGAGGAAGGACCTGAAACAGAGATGTCCCTCCTGGGTGAGGAGAAAACTCCATGGGCTATGGTCAGCTGGAAAGAAATGAGGGGGGATTGGAAGGAAGGCAACTGTAGGAGCAGCCAGGACGTGCAGACAGAGAAATGAGGATTTCACTTGTCCAGCTGTGGCACATTTTAGGATGGAATAGACCCAACGTCCTCCTGGTGACTGAACATGTCCAGACCACAAGAATTCTGCACTCATGGCCTCAGGCAGTCGTGAGTGTCCTGAGCAGAGGGAACCTCTCACACCATCACCATCCACAGCCTTTGTTCGAACACCAAAAACCATTTTCAGGACTTTTTATCCTCTTCCTTCTCGGGTCCCACCCAGAGTGATGACACCCCTTGATCACATCCCAGTCCTCTCTGCACTGGGCCCTGGGAGGCTCCATGGCCAGAGGTGTCCTTGATTCCTTGGCATTAGCACCAGCCAAGTCCAGCTGAGGAAGAGGAATGGGAACCTGTACAGAGAATTCTCCCACCAATTCCCTCCAGCCACAGAGGTTTGTAAGATCTACTGTGAGGAAACTGCCCCATGAAAAGTCAGACCTGTTGCACTGGATATTTGCAATTCGTCTGGACCACAAAGCCCACGGAAGCAGAGGCCACAAGGATTTTGGCCTCCCCTCCCATTCCCTCTCTCATCCGCACGGTTTCAGCCCATCTGCAGCTGCTTCCTGCTCCTTTCCCTCCCCTTTCTCTCCAGAACTTTGCCTCCTGACTGTGGAGAGTTTGATGGAGAAGGTCTGGCCTCTTTCCAGGCTGAGTCACCTCCTGCCGAAGCACCACCACCCTCAGGTGCAGAGCATCCAGTCCACGCACCCCTGGAGATCCCAGGAATAAGGCACCGGATCTTTTCCCCACGAGTGGCTGTGAACAGCTCTTTTATTGGGCTGCCACCATCAGACCACCCCAGAGCTTCTTCAAGGCAAGAAATCCTCCTTTTTGGAACTCAGGGAATCACACTGAGGCCTGGCTCAAGCTGGGGGTGAGGGGAAACTTGAGGCTTGGCTCCTCGTGGAGAGAAAGGTCACCTGAAATTCTGTTGTATGAGATCACCTGAAATTCTGGAGCTGGAGGTGGATGTTGACACAAAAAACGAGGGGGGAGAGGGAGGAGGAGGAGGAGGAGGAGGGAGAGGTCTTTGCAGGCCTCCTCTGGGGAGCTGTAATAGATTCCTGCACATTCAATTAGTGGGATGGAGGGCAGATTAAAAGCAGATCGTTGCTGCTGCAGCTCACGCTGAGCAGGAGCTCAAGATGTTGCTCAGATGTGAACCAGGGCAGCCTTTTACCTTCCCAGCAGCGAGCCAGGGGAGCACCACCTGTCCCACCAGGACGGGGGTTAACCTGCAAGTGTGCTCATCATTTGGGCACAAGTGGCTTCCCGGGCACAAGCGACACTCCAGTTATTTAAAAGGGAGTTATCTTTATCCACTGTTCTTTCTCTTATCCCGCCCCGACTTGCTTTTAATCCGTACTAGGAATTCGGAATTTCCTTAGGCAAAAGGCCCAGGGGTCATTTGCACCCTGACCGTGCAAATGCACGTGCAGACATCCCTCTTTGGAACAACACTTTCCTCTCTGCTGGAGCTTGGCTGTGAAATTCCGACCGTTCTTGCGTCTGTGTTTGCATCTGAACTCAGAGGGACGGGCTGCACATCCCTGCTCGAGCCCAAAGCGCAGCAGCAGGAGCAGCAGCAGCCGGGAAAAGCAATTCCCTCTCTTTCCTTTGCTCCATAAAATGTGGGTGAGGGTTTCCCTCGCTCCGACCTTCTCATTCATTCCCCTTCCTGCGGCCACCGAGCCCCGGGTGGCACCCGAGGGTTTGGCTCCTGCTGTCGTGGAAGAAAATGAGGGGGAAGAGAAGCTGGAGATAAAAAAGGGGGACGTGGGACCTGGGAAATGAACCTGGAAACACTCAGGCCACGTTAAATCTGCACTGGAAATGGCTCCAGAGCTTTTCAGAGGAGCACAGAACCTGGATTCCAGGAACTCGGAGGGAAGGGAAGGTTTGGGAAGGTTTGGGAAGGGAAGGTTTGGGAAGGGAAGGTTTGGGAAGGTTTGGGAAGGTTTGGGAAGGTTTGGGAAGGTTTGGGAAGGGAAGGTTTGGGAAGGGAAGGTTTGGGAAGGGAAGGGATCAATTAGCATGGATCAACCAGCACAACACAAAAATCCTTCCTCCTTCCCGAGCTCCCTGGGTCACGTTTGGAGAAGTTGGGCCAGCAGCAGGAGAGGATTCCCACAGAGGAATATATATTAATTCATACACACCCGTATTCCTGGTAGGAACCTTTGCACGGCACAGAACAGACCATTCCTGGGCATTCCTCCGTGTTTACAACCACACTGGCAATTCCAGGGAATAACACCCCAGACACTTCCACTTTGGCCCCACAACCTCCTTTCTTCTCTGGATTCCCTGTGACTCCCTGTAACAATGTGCTCGGCAGAGCCCGGGGCTTGCCAAAACAGAGACCTCCAGCCCCCCAGAGGCTGGCAAATTCCTGCAGGAAACAAATTCCAGAGGCACGGGCCCACCCTTGGAGCAGGCACAGAGGGGGGGACGCTGCCGTGCTGCAGAGGTTTCCGAGCTGTGCTTCCTGGCCCCTGCCCAGGAGGGACGGAGGGCTGGTTTCTATGAGGCAGCCTCCCTTTCCCATGGAAATCCCTTCCTGGTCGGACACCGGATCCTCCAAGGGCAAAACGGGCCACGAAGAGGTGGCCTGGAGCTCGGGGGTGATGTGACCCAAGGGCTCCTGCAGGGAACAAGCTGCCCATCCTGTAACTTCTGTGCAGTGCTCACTCCAGGGGCTGTTTCTGAGGGAACTGCGCAGGGAGAAGAATCTGAAGCCGGGACGGAGAGCGAGGGGTGGGGGAAGGAGAAGTGCAAACCAGGTCAAAAAAACAAAGAACGTGGAGATGATTTGAACAGAGGTGATACTGGGGGCAAGATCATGGCACCAAAACCACAGCAGTGATGGGAAATAAATGGAGGTTTAAAAGCTGGCGGTTCTGGCTTTTACAGAGCCAGAAGAAACCTCCCAGACTGGGAGAAGGCTGGAGAGGGACTTTTGACACGATTGTGGAGTGACAGGATGAGGGGGAATGGCCTTAAGCTGAAGGAGGGCAGGGTTTTATGGGATATTGGGAAGGAATTCCTGGCTGGGAGGGTGGGGAGGCCCTGGCCCAGGTTGCCCAGAGAAGCTGTGGCTGCCCCTGGATCCCTGGAAGTGTCCAAGGCCAGATTGGACGGGGCTTGGAGCAACCTGGGCTAGTGGAAGGTGTCTCTGCCCAGGGCAGGGGGGGGCACTGGATGATCTTTAAAGCCCCTTCCATCCCAAACCCTTCTGTGATTCCATGATTCTGTTACACACAGAATAATCTATAAATGTTTAAATCTTCCAGCTTTTTCCAACAGATGTTCCTGAGTCTCCAGCAGATATTTTCCCTCCCCCTGCACAACAGGCAGGTTGTATTTGGAGAAGGAACTCATGCCCAGGATACTGCTGGAATATATTCAAGGAGCAGCTTTAATTAGATGCTTGTGAATGCAGGTTTTAATTAACTACTTAAACTATCAGGGGTAATCTGTGTGCTTTCAACCTGACTTTCCAGGAGAAACATCCCCATGCAGCTCCAGAGCTGGAATAATTTGTTCTGCTGCCAACAGAGCCAACAGTTATCTCTGCCCCCACAGTATTTTCCCCTGCTGTAGATATTACATATAGAACATTTAAAAGCAATTACTTGACAAGCAGCACTTTCCAGGTGAATATAAATGTGGTTCCTGCACAGAGCAGGAGCATTTTGCTCTCCTTACCTGAGCTGGGGAGGAACCAAGGCAGAGCAGTTAAAAGACTTGCAAGTCAGGACTGTGTCTGTTTTCTGTCTGTCTGGTCAAAAATGCAGATGAGACACAACCCCCCCCCAAAACTGAACCATTGCCTTGTGCACAGACATCCTTCTGGGTCTCCCCAGATCTGCTGAGGGCTCCAGGGGTGGCAGCTGGAGGAGGAATGGCCTGGTCAGGGAACGCAGGGCAGATCAAAAAGCAGAGGCCCAGAGCGCAAGTTGTTTCGGGATGTTCAAAACCAGTCACACGAAGCATTTGCAGGGGCTGTTCTGCCTCCAGTCGGGTCCCTGAGGCTTTTAGAGCTCTGTGGTAAAGCCACGTGGGCTTTCTCTCAGCTTCCTCTGCCCTGAGTGCCCAGAGACACGTGGCATTTACCTCCAGAGGTCTCGAGCTCCCGGCATACGAGCAAGCCTGGGAAATTTTGGGTGGAGCACAGGCACTGGAGGAGCTGGGCTCTGCCTTAGCCGTGTGAGGGACTTCTCCCAAGCAGTTCTCCAGCTGGCCACCTCAGGGAGCACGGGACACACGTCTCTGTGCTCCCCGTGTCAGGGGAAGGCTGAAGTCTTGCTGTTCCAATGCCCCAATCTCCAGAGGAGTCGCCTTTCCCGTGTCTTCGTTTCTGCTGCCGTGGTCTATATTTGGTCAGGGAAGGGATTTAGAGGAATGTAAATAAACTGAATGTATGTCTGTAAACCTGTGAACGAACCTGGCAACCCACTGGCAAGTGCTCTGCAGAATGTGTTGACGTGCTCCTGTAGATTTTGGAGCCCGCCTGGTTTCCCACTCCGCTTTCTCTCTGTCTCACTCCCACACAAAAAGACTTAATCACGTGTTAAAATTGAACCATCCAGACTAATTAAAACTTGTTCCGGGTTTGGAGGCATCTTAATTTATCCAGTCACTGTCACACAGATGGTTTCCTTGCAGATTGCCAGCTGGGGAACATCAGTTTTCTTTCGGCATCGGGAAACAACTCAGCCTCGCTGACTGACAGGGTAAATCACAAATGGAGTCGACAAGGACACTGCTGGGTGTTCCCACAGCCTTGTCACCCCCCAGGAGCTTTTGAAAGCTGGGAGGACAGTGGCTGGAGTCTCCAGAATCCAGTGCTCCTGCTATCCAAAATCTATCCAGAGGAAGAACATCTCTGGAGTGCATCTGCTGTCCAGTAAACCCTCGGAGGGGAAGTACAGTCAATTCTGTGCCAACGGTCATCCATCCCACAAGTCATCAATATCAGGTGCTGAGAAAGTCCCTCCATGTAAATTATCCCGTGTTATTTATCCAGCTCTTAGACTGGGGTGGGAAACAGCAGGATGTCTCTGTTGGAATGGATTCCCCTGAGCAACATCAACCACATAACCGGGGAACGGTTTGGGTGGGAAGGGACCTTAAAGCCCATCCAGGGCCACCCCCTGCCATGGGCAGGGACACCTTCCACCAGCCCAGGTTGCTCCAAGCCCCGTCCAACCTCGCCTTGGACAATTCCAGGGATGGGATATCCAGGGCTTCCCTTGGCAATCAGCCTCAAACAGCACAGTGGCCACTGTGAACTGACATGACACGTTCCAGGACAGCAAGTTTTACCCAGAAACAAGGAGTTTTTATTATTTGCCATGAAGTGAGAAGACAATTTGTCTCTCAGCCAGTCTCATCTAGGGAATGGCCTCGGGGCTAATGGCCTGTCCAGGGGGATCACCCAGGAAGTGAACACGGAGCTCCTGCTGCTTTCCAGGGATGTGATTTTGCTTCAATCATTAAAAAAACCATGGAAATGCTCAATGCTGTCCTACTAATGCAGAGAGAGGTGTGAGCACAGCAGACAAGAGCCAGTTCAATAGGGTTGAGGTTTGGTTTATATATATATAAACAAAATACATACATATAGTTATATATGTTTTCAAGACGAGGCTGGACGTGGCACTTAATGCCATAGTCTAGTAACCATAGTGGGGTTGGATCAAGGGTTGGACTTGATGATCTCTGAGGTCCTTTCCAACCCGTCTGATTCTATGATTCTATGATTCTATGATTCTATGATTCTATGATATATTGTATCTTTATAATTGTATAATTTTAATGAAGAGAGGAATTGTTCTGGGTTGAAGCAGGGGAAGCTGAAGTTGGTTTTGATCTGCTCCACAGGGCCTAGTGAAAAAACCTTTGGTGGGAGTAAAAAATTGTATTTTTTAGAATCAAAGAATAGTTGCAGTTGTGAGGAACTTTAAAGATCACCCAGTTCCAGCTTCTTTACATGGGCAGGGACACCTTCCACCAGCCCAGGTTGCTCCAAGCCCCGTCCAACCTGGCCTGGGACACTTCCAGGGATCCAGGGGCAGCCACAGCTTCTCTGGGCAACCTGTGCCAGGGCCTCCCAGCCTCTGAAGAAAGAATTTCTTCTTAAAATCTGCCCTCCATCGGTTTAAAACCATCGCCCTCAATGGCTTTATATTTTTCCATGGTTTTTTAAACTTCCCTCAAACCTCTTTGACCTCAGTGGTTGAATTGCTGGTTTGGTTTGGTTTGGTTTGGTTTGGTTTGGTTTGGTTTGGTTTGGTTTGGTTTGGTTTGAACGTCGGAGAACCGGGAATTCCCAGCCCTCCCAAGCTGATCCCGTGTGGTTTGAGCCACCAGGAATGTTGTCTGGGAACGTTCAGCTTTCACTTTCGGTGACAGGCTCGTGCTCGATGTCAGAGCTGGAGCACTTGGACGGCTCCTTTTCCTGGAGGAAGCAGGGAATGCCCTGGGAAGCCCCTGTGGAAGGAGCAGCGCGGCCGTGCAGCTGGATCCGGCGTTTGCCGCGTGGGAGAACGTCGGGAAGGAGGAGGGGAGCAATGCAAACAAAACCAGAGCGCTTAAAACCTTCCCCATGTGGCTCTCAGGAGATGAACACGCAATGCTGGGGTTTTAGCTGATGAGCAGAGAAACTTGGAGGACCTTTTGTTGTTCCGGTGGAACCACAGGATATTCGGGGTTGGGAGGGACCCACAAAATAATCTCAGGTCCTGCATTTCGCCCCATAAAAGGTGTGGGGTTCAACTCTGAACCCTTGGCCCCTGGCAAAGTTTTCCTTCTCTGCAAGGATGGTGTTTCTGAGGGTTGTTTTTTTTTTTACTTCGTGTATCGGTGTCTTCAGCTGGGTCTCCCAAACCCCCTTGTCCCACCTCATCCCCCTCTCCTGCCTGTGCGGGGCCACGAAGGGCTTGGAACGGGACTATTTTTGCGCCTCCGTCGTGGAAAAAAACACCCGTTGGAACCGGACGCCGGAGATCAGCAGGACTGACCCGGGATCCGCAGGCACGAAATCGGGGAACTTTCCCCCGCGAGGGTTTTCTGGGAGCAGCTCCGTGGAGTCTCACGCACGCGGCGGCCCCGGCGTTCCCACAGCGATGCCGCAGCCGAGCCACTGCTTGGAAAGCCGTGCGGGGCTCCATCCTGCCGTCCTGCACGGACAGGGACCGCCAGCAGGGCTGGGAGCAACTACCGGCCGAAGGAGATGCTCTTCTGCGGACAGGGGGGAGCTTTGGCCGCTGCTCCCCGCGGGCAGCCCACGGAGCGCCGGGCGCAGTCAATCCCACGCCTCCTTGTTTTCCTCGCCGTCATCGCCACGGTTCCGGCTGATTTTGATTACCCTGGCGCCAAATAAATGAAAACATCTCCTAGACATATAATCACCCAGCGCCGGGAAGAAAGGCAGAAATGCCTGCGTGTTGGTAAACACGCCTGATGAAAAGAGGGGGCACGGCCGGGACCGCTCTGCCCTTCGCCGCTCCCGCGGCTCGGGAAAAGCCGGCGGCTGCTCCCGGCCCGCCGCGGGCGAGCAGCTGGAAGTGCCGTGGGTTTGGGAGGGGTTGCGCTGCCCTGTCCCTGCCGGCAGGTCCCGAGGGTCGGTGCCCAGGGAGAGGGAAGCGAGGAGAGGCGTGAGGAGCACAGCCCCTGTCCCAGGGACCGCGGAGCAAAGGCAGCGCCCGGCTGGGAGCAGAGGGAAGGGAGGGGCAAGGAGGGGAATCAACTGGCAGGCACAGCTCGCTGCAGCTCGCTTGGTCCTGGGGAGGGCCTGACACAGCTCCCACGGCTTCAGGGGGCTTTGGAATCACCTGGAAAAAGGGAACAGCAGCCACTGCTGGAAGTTACAAGACAGCCGGAGCGCTGCCCTCAGCTCGGAGGAGCGTCCAACTTGTCACACGAGCTCTGGGCGGGTGCTCGTCCAGAAGCTTTCTGGGCTGTTTGGCACTGGAATCGCAGACTCGTGGAATGGTTTGGGTTGGAACCTCCTCGTTCGCACGTGTTGGTCCAGAAGGGACCCGAATACCTGCCCTGCACTGACGTAGAAGTGAGCACAGCCTTGCTAAAACCACGCTCCCGGGAAAGCTGCTCTCTGCTGGGACTGATGGGAAACCGGGCCTAAGTCTGTGGGCTGAGCAGATAAAACAGGCCATAACTGATTCAAATATGTATAAATGAATGTTGGCCTGTATTTAGAACACTGACCAAACTGGGCTTTCTCACATATTCCTCAAGTGAGACAATTCCAGGGCTGCTGTCCAGACCCTGATACCAAGAGAGAACTGGATCCCTGCTCCCCTCTGGAAATGCTATTTGAGGTTTTTCCCTAAGATATTATGTCACTGCCCATGGCATAACATTTCAATACCACATAAATTATGTGCATTATGCATTATGACCAAATGGCACAGAAATGCACCGAATTCTAAGTCATCCAGAAGGAAATCTGTTGTTGATCAGTTCTCCTCAACTTTGATGCGGATCATTTCAATATTTTATTTAATTAGCCTTTATTGTGCCTCCCATACCGCAGCTGTCTTTCCACTGAACACCACAGAAATGTCTGGACAGAAGAAAAACGAAGCTAAAATCATGGAATATCCTTTATTCTGCATGTGTGCATAAGGTCCAGTTTGCTTTTTTGGGTACAAGGGCTTTTTTCAAAGGTTAATACGTTCAGCTCACAGTACATCTATTCTCTGGCTTGAACAGGAGGGAAGAAATGGCCTACTCCGTACAAGCGAACAGAAATAAGTTATTAGATACAATTCCAGTATTTGGCAGCAGTCTTTTGCCCACATTTGGGCAGAACCTCTGCAGTTGTTCTTCTCTCCGCTCTGCCCAGGCACCAAGGCAGGATTTCCATGGAATCACAGGATGGTTTGGGTTGGAAGGGATCTTAAAGATCACCCAGTTCCAACTCCTTACCAGGGGCAGCGGAATCTTCCACTAGACCAGATTAATCAGAGAGAAGCTTAACTGGAATCCTACCAAGCCTGGCAAATCCAGAGCCTTCCCTCTCCTCGGCCTGCCTGGGTGAAGACGTTTCTAGTTCTCCAGTGAGAGATGGATTATTCAGATATCATTTCTCAGGGGCACAGGAAGAGATAACCCCCAAGAACTGAGCTGCTCCTGAGTGTCTGCACCTCAACCCCTCCCAGGCCCCACAGAGGGAGAAATGAAAGCAGACCTGGTGACAGCCACCCCCCAGGTTTTAAAGGAATGGAAGAAGCTGCAGCCACTTCCAGGGGCAGTTCTGTGGCTCCCTCTGAGGCACGAAGGCTCCCTCCCCTCCAACGTGCTCCCTAACAACTCCCTCTTTGCTCCTGGCTGTTCTGCCATCACACCTCAGACTCGGAAAAAGGGACAGACAAGGAGAGTTCTGGTTCTTAAAAGGAACAGGAGGAGCCGAGCAGATGGGGAGAGGCCATTGCCATGGGATGGAAGGACAGGACAAGGGGGAATGGCTGCAACCTGACAGAGAGTAAGGATAGATGGGATATTGGGAAGGAATTCTTCCCTGTGAGGGTGGTGAGGCACAGGTTGCCCAGAGAAGCTGTGGCTGCCCTGGAAGTGTCCCAGGCGAGGCTGGATAAACTTGGAGCAAGCCGGGCTAGTGGAAGGTGTCCCTGCCCATGGCAGGGGGCTGGAGATGATCTTTAAGGTCCCTTCCAACCCAAACCATTCCATGATTCCATGACAATGTGCTGTCCTGCAGCACAGCCCTGTGAGGGGGTTGATCTGCCTGAAACTTTGCACAATCTCACCCACTTTACCCAGACAACTTTGAGCAGAGAAACCTCTGCCGGCTCTCAAAGACTAAATAAACCCTGAACAAAACGGGCTGATTTTACGACTACAGAAGGACACCGGGAGCTCCCTTCCAGCGCCACCCTTCCCGCCGTAGGTCCCAGCAGAGGCCTTCAGATGCTGGAAGCCCTGATTTCAGTCGGGAGCTCCGTGAGGAATCTCCTTTGCTGGGTTTCCTCCTGCTGGCATTTCATCCCTCTGTGTGGTCTGCTCTGAAGTTCGCTGCAATCAGAGGAGATCCAAGGATTCCCCGAGTGCTTTCCCTCCAGGGCTCTTGGCAGGAGACCTTGCCAGGGCAGAAGCACCTTTGAACACTCTTCAGCTTTATGTTTTCAGGCAGAGGGCCTGAAATCCCTCTCAGGGATTCAGTTTGGGAAAGGTATCCCTGCCCCATTCCCTGTGAGTCCTCAATCAGAATCCCCCACACACACCTTGGGCTGTCCTGTTACACTGAGGGGCAAAAAAATGCGATACAAATTGACATTAAATGTATTTTATCACTGATGCACTGGCAAACTGGCCCTGGAAAATGACAATTCCGAGGGGGTCGGAACTCGATGATCTTTAAGGTCCCTTCCAACCCAAACCATTCTCTGATTCTAATTTGAATTTTTATCCCTAAATTACCAGGATTACTCTTCTTTCCAAAGCATCTGTTTCTTATTAAATAGATATTTAAATGATTTTTTTTTTTATATTTATAGGAAAACAACGAGCTGCTTTGAACAAATGCCCCTAAATCTATCCTAGAAAAATAAACAGCAGAGCAAAACCTTGTTATAATACCTGGACAATCATATCAGTGTTCCTAAAACCAAGTCAAAAAAAAGAGATGGCAAACCCTGCAGGATTTTACCCCACCTGTGAGTAACCCCAATGATCCCAGTAAAACAACTCACAGACCAAAGAGGGCAGGTATTTTTATCCTTGTTTGCTTGGTGACTTTCCTGATGGGAGCTCAAACTGAGGCCTTGCAGGTTTAATCCAAGCTCAGCCCTTGCCACTGGGTTGTGTCAGGAGATTATTTACCTACCTCAAGCTCTGTTTCTCTCTTTTATTTGCATCTGGTGCAGATTTTGGGACAGTGGAAAGTGGTGGCTTTGGGTGTTTATCTGGATTTTTGAGACTTTCCTCCCCCCGCTTCTTCCCCACAAATTGCCTGGATTTTTTTTTTCCCTCCACTTTTCTGCCTTTTCGCCTGCTGGCCACCAGCACTTGCTTCCTTTCAAGCCACCAGCAAAAAACTGCTGAAAAACCTTCCAAATTCCTGAAAAACAGATGATTTGAAATAAATAAGTAAGTAAGTAAGTAAGTAAGTAAATAAATAAATAAATATATAAATATATAAATATATAAATAAAGAAATCCCTTGTATCCAGGGGGAAAAAAAAGAAAAAGTGGTGGAGTGTTCCCGGTCGGGTTCCTGCAGCAGAACACTCTGATGCAGCATTTTGGGATGGCTGCAAAATGGGAAGAGCAGAAGGAAGCAGTTCATTCAGGGCAGGCGGGTTTTCTTAGCTCAGTTCTTTAATCTGGGTCAGGTTTTGAGACCAAAAAGCCGAAGGGTTTTAGTTCGAAGCTGCCGAAGCGCAACGTTCGCGTGTCGGGTTAACGGGTCTCCTGCTCTCCTGTGCCCTGCTGACTGACAGCCCCAGATCCCAGCCACGTCCTGCCCCTCTCAAGGGGCAACTTTGGGTGAATTTTCTCCTCGGAATTTGTTCTAATTACTTTTTTCATAACTCTTACACCCCGTTCACGGGGTTATGAGAGACCACGACCAGCCAGAGCTCTGTGGCTGATGGAAAATGAGTGCCAGCAGCTCCACGGTGCTGCTGTTACTCCTGCCCTGCTATTCCAGGGGGAGTTTGCAGGAATTCCTGTCCCATGACATTCCCAGCCTCTCGGTCCTGACTCAGTAAGTGGTTCAGACTCGAGGCAAGTGTTTAGGTTGGCAACAGGTAATTTTTTCCTTTAGAAACATTGAAAGCTGGAGGTGTTTTCTGACACTGCTGGGTAGAGGGAGACTCATGGAAGTGATGGAAGCCTGAAGCTTTTCACTTTGGCTTCCAGAAAAGTAGGAAGAGAAGGAGTGTAGATGGAAAATGTAAATTATGTCTTGGGGGAAACACAGAGTCAGCTTCTGGTTTTCTCTCTGCAGGGTCTGTGCCAAAAACCTCAGCATGAGAAGTTGTGACAGGGAGAACCTGGCTTGTATTTCTATTGAGTACACTGGAAGTTGCTGAGAATCCCAGAATCCCAGGGTTACTGAGGTTGGAAAAGCCCTCCAAGGTCATCCAGTCCCCCCTGCACCCAAACTCCCCTTCATACCCCAGCCCAGAGCACTGAGTGCCACGGCCAGGCCTTCCTTGGGCACCTCCAGGGCTGGGCACTCCAAACCTCCCTGGGCAGCCCCTGCCAAGGCCTGACCACCCTTTCCAGGGAGAAATTCCTCCTTGTGTCCACCCTGCCCCTGCCCTGGCCCAGCTGGAGNCGCGCCCAGCTGGAGCCCGTCCCCTCTGCTCCTGTCCCTGTTCCCTGAGAGCAGAGCCCGACTCCCCCCGGCTCCCCCCTCCTGTCAGGGAGTTGCAGAGCCAGAAGGTCCCCCCTGAGCCTCCTTTGCTCCAGGCTGAGCCCCCCCAGCTCCCTCAGCCCCTCCTGCTGCTCCAGCCCCTTCCCAGCTCCGCTCCCTTCCCTGCACACGCTCCAGCCCCTCCGGGTCTCTTCCATGAGGTTCCAGAACTGGGCACAGCCCTGGAGGTCCCTCAGCAGTGCCAGCACAGGGGGCTGAATCTCATTGATTAGAAAGCAAATGATGCCCAAATACCAGTGACTGAGTTTTCTGAGGGTCTGATCTTACAGTAATTGCAGGACAGCTTTAAAAAAACTTGAGCCTGGCACTGAGGGTGGCACAGCTCACACACAGCCACCCTTGGATGCCCTCCCTGGGGCACGAACTGGGAAACAATCCAGTTTATTCCTCTCCTCTGAGCTATGTCAGCCATGCTGAGGGCACATCTTGACACAGATTGACGGTGGGGCTGCAGGAACAGCTGATGTGCTCCCAGCTTAACATGGCCCTGTGTGGTTCATGGAGCATTGCCAGCACCCCTTGCCCACTTTTTTGGGATTCCCAGCTCCTCTGGTGGGTGCAGCAGTGGCCTGGGAGGAGAGCAGTTCATCCTCCTGCTGGAGCATGGTAGAGACCCACATAGCACAACCCATTCCCTGAAAATTCAGGATGGTTAGACCTTAGGAGAGCTTGTCCCCATGTCCTATTTCCAGCTGACCGGTGCCCAGTTGGAGACTGGAATGACAGGCTGTGCGTGGAACCACTCAGGCTTTTCTCTTGCATCATCTGCATCCATGAGATGACAAAACCAGCCCAAGTGTTGCTTGTCACATAGTTATGCCTCGGCAGATGACTGAGGTGGGGGGATCAGCATAGCTGGCATTTGCTGTGCTGCCCGGGGCTGCCTGGACACTCACAGCACATGCCCTGGCTGCCCATGCCAGCCCTGGCCCCAGCCTGCTGAGTACCAGGAAAAGAGGAATAAAATGCAGCAGGAATCAGAGCATCACAGAACCAAAGAATCACACAACGATTTGGGAGGGACCATAAATATCACTTAGTTTGAAGCCCCCGTCACTCACTTGTCATTCACCTGTCACAGGGTTGTCATTCAGGCTGGTCAGGGCCCAAAGTGTGATTTAAGGCTGTGAAGGCTTCTGCCTTCTGAGCAGGCAGGGATTGGAGCTCCTGCAGCAGGAGTCTCTTTCCTGGATGCCAGGACAAAGGGTAAGAAAGAAAGAAGTCCAATTTTTTCCTGCCACGGCAGAGATCTTGCCCGAGCACAGCCCTGCAGCAGCCTGGTGCCTTGGACACCCCGAAACACATTCCTGGTGGTCTCATCTCCACTCCTTGACGGCATTTACAAACCTTCAGAACGTATCCCTCATCCTTCCTCCCGAGGGGCAGCTCCAACCTCTGCTCTGGGGGAGCAGGGCCAGGACCCAGGGAAGGGCTGGAGCTGGGCCAGGGCAGGCTCAGGTTGGATCTCAGCACAAGGTTCTTCCCCCACAGGGTGGTTGGCACTGCCCAGGCTCCCCAGGGCAGTGGGCACGGCCCCAAGGCTGCCAGAGCTCCAGGAGCGTTTGGACAACGCTCTCAGGGCCAGGGGGAGTGTTGGGGTGTGCTGGGCACCCTTGGATGATCCTTGGGGATCCTTCCAGCTCAGGATATTCCATAATTTTATGATCCTATGGTCCTGGTTTTGGGACACAGCAGATGTATAGTCCCAGGTGACCCAGCACATTGTGCATCTCCTCTTTGCCCCTCGTTTAAAATCTTTATTTGTGGTGTCAGATGTGTCTGAAATTTGGGGGTTTGACTCCCACTCCGGTGAACGTTCCCCAGGGTCCTGGAGTTCCGTGCTTGGAGCAGCCAAGTTAAACTTCCATCGCCCGCTTTCTGGGTCGGTAACTCTGAGAAAGGGAAGCCAAAATGAAGGTCCCACCAGCCCGAGCTCCCTCTGCCGGTCCCGGCCCCGCAGCGCCCGCCCGCGGGCAGGAATCCTGCCGGGAGCGGTGCCGGGAGCCGGGATGCGCATTCCCGGTGGGATGCCCCGCCACCATCCCCGCTCCAGGCGAGCAGCCCGGGGGAGCCGCCGCCGCTGGCAGGTGGATGCTCGTTGGATTGTTTACATGGGAGCGGGAAGATTCCACCTCCGGGAGCGGGAAGAGGTTTATCCCGGTCCAGCCAAAAACTGGGCGGTTGGTTGTGGTAGGAAAGCCGGGAAGCAGAAAAAACCTGATTCGGGATTCAGCCAAGCTCAGAACGGGGGCTGTGGGGTGTCCCAAAGGCCCCGTTCTCGCTGCTCAGAGTTGCTCCGGGTTTGGTGGGGTTTTTTTTCAGGAAATTAATTTGGGAAAAATTCCCAGTTTTCCAGGTAATATGTGTTGCTAGAACAGTCACTAGAAGCTTTTTTGGGGTTGTCCAGCCTGGAGGAGAGAAGGTTCTGGGGAGACCTTAGAGCACCCTCCAGTGCTTAGAAGGGCTCCAGGAGAGCTGGAGAGGGACTTGGGACAAGGGATGGAGTGATAGGACACAGGGAATGGATTCAAACTGACAGAGAGTAAGGATAGATGGGATTTTTGGAAGGAATTCCTGGCTGTGAGGGAGGGGAGGCCCTGGCCCAGGTTGCCCAGAGAAGCTGTGGCTGCCCCTGGATCCCTGGAAGTGTCCAAGGCCAGGGTGGACGGGGCTTGGAGCAACCTGGGCTGGTGGAAGGTGTCCCTGCCCGTGGCAGGGGATTGGAATGGGATGAGCTTTAATGTCCTTTCCATCCCAAGCCATCCTGGGATTCTATACAGCTCCCGGTTCAGCAAATTGACTTTTTTTGAGGAAAATCTACTCTACACACACACAGAGAGCTCCCTGTGAACTCTAAAAGGAAACCAGGATACCCTGGTAGACAACATTTGCCCTGGAAATGCAGGAAGTGTCAGGAAAAGACATCCTAATCCCACTGTTGCAATAAGCAGGAAAAAATCAAAATGCATTAAGCACCTAATTTTATCCAGGGATTCCTGCTCCGTGGAGTAGGAAGTGAATTTGCTCCCCTCTGTTTTGCATTGACACAGCCAGAGCCAGAACTGCCCTTTAATTACCTGATTTAGGCCTTTTATTTTTAACTTATTTTTCCTTCTTTTGGGAAGGGAGAAGGAAAAGGAAGATCTAAAGAAGGACTATTGGATTGGGCCCTGTGGAAGTAACTAACTGTGACCTTCAGGAACTCCTTAGAAAGTGCCATCATAGAGATTCAAAATAACATTGGGCCTTTTTTTATCTCCCCTGACAGCTTATTTCTCTTTTTTTCTTCTTTCTTTTTTTCATAGTTTTTTAAAAAAATACATTTTCACAGTGTTCTCTCCCCAGGCAGTGGTCTTCCCTACAGCTGATCCCTCATGTTTTACGGGATGAGTTGCACATCCTGCCTAATGCCCAGGTTTGAATTTCTCTGGGGTAAGCAGCAATGAAATCTCTATCAAAATAATCAGGAGTTCCAAAAACCACAAACAACCAAACAAAGCGAGCTGAACTAACTCAGCAAAGACCATTTGGAGCATCAGGGCTGGTGAGTCACTTTGCTTTTCCCTCCCTCAGCAGACTCCATCCCTGCCTGCAGCAGCCCCGGGGAGGGCAGGTGGAGTGGGTAGGGCATGACTTCAGAAAGTTAAAAAAAAAAAAGGCAAAAAAAAAAAAAAAGGGGGGGGGAGAAGGAAAAGAAAAAAAAAAAAAGAAGAAGAAGAAGAAACTCGACATCACTCCCGTCACGTGACCCAGAGGGACCAATGGAGGCAGGTTGTGGAAAGGGGAACAGTTAAATTTGTAATTTTGGTTGTGTGAAACACTTCTTTGGGCCTCATAAACAACCACAGAACCACAAGTTGGGTACGGAGGCAGTCACCCGAGAGCGGGTCCGGGATATTGGTCAGCAGGGAGGGCGAAGCGCTCCGACTGCAAACCACAGGGTTTCGTAGGGTGGTAAGCATCAGCAACCACAACNACAAGTGCTAAAACAGGACAGTTTTGCTAGTGCTGTGTGCAGAGGTAACAATCCACCCCCCAATTCTCTTCTTTTAGCATATTCAAAGGTCAAATTTGCTTATTTGTGTTTTTTCTCTTTTTTTTTTTTTTCCCCCCCTTTTTCTTGCTCCTTTTTAAGAACCAATTTCAGGGTTCTTTCAGCCAAAAAGAACCTCCTTCATTCCGCCTCGTGCCGCTCCGGAGGCACCGGGATAACGCCGAGCGGCGATGGCTGGGAGGAGGGTGGTGGCAATGACCAATCTTCATTTTTCACTCCCCAAGGTAGAAGAAATCATAGATTCCTTCCCAGTAAAGAGAGAGTGAGTTTTAAAGAGGAAACAATGGCTTCAAACAGCATATTTGAGTCACTTCCTTCTTACCAGCACTTCTTGAGAGGTAAGTGCCATTCGGAATTTCTAAATATACTTTTGACTTTCCCTCACCGAAGAAAATGCATGTTTGGAGAGCGTCTGGGGTTTTTTTCTTGTCGTACATGCTTTTTCCCACTTCGGTTTGGCTTTGAGGCTCTCTCCTGGAAGTTAACACCGAGCTTGCAGGAATACCATCTCGTTACTTATCAGTCCGTTAGGGGCATTATAACAAGGGCTCACTGAAGCTGTTCCAACACGCTTGTGACTTTGCTCTCCACAAATCAAAGCGTGCCGGAGCGGCTCGCGTGAATTGCTGCGGATACAACGAGTGGCAGCGCAGTTTTCGGTCCTTCTTTTTGGCGGGATTGTGACCCCTTGAGCCGCTGCCACGGCAGATGACAGCCAGCAGCCAGCGGCACGGACTGCGGGCAGGGAGCAGCCGGCGCCCAGAGCCAGCAGAGCGTGGTGCTGCCTCGCTTAGGCTGGCCCCTAAGCCTGACTAAAGGCACGTTCGCCGGGGGAAAGCCGGGCCGAGCTTTGGAAACCCGCTCAAAGTTCGCCGCGGCTCCCGTGGCTGGGGCAAAAGCGGCGGGGCGGGTGAAGCCAGGGCTGATGCCACGCCGGTGTCCGAGCGGGGGATCGGCGGGCGCAGCCGCCCTCGGAGCCGGGGAGCAGCTCGGGAAGGGCCGAGGGGGGGACCTGCAAGGCTTCAGCCGCCGCCTGCCCCTCGGAACCAGCGGCCGAGACTCCTCGTCGCGTTCTCACAGCCCCCCGGGGAGCCGCTGGCTTAGTCATGGCTTATTCACCCGGCCGAGCGCGGGGAGCTCGCCTGCTCCCTCGGAACCGCCTTCCCGAGTACTTGGCGCTAGGGCTGAACTTTTCCCCTCGCCCCCGAGCGCCCCAGCCCCCAGCGCAGCCGGGCTGTGCCCGCGGGGATGGCACAGGGACGGCTCCGCTCCTCGGCCTTGGCTGCCGGGGAGCAGCAGCGGCACTTCGGGACTCTTTATAATCCCAGGCTTATTTCCCGGCCTGGCTGGCGGGGCCGGGATGAGTCAGGAGTTTATCCCTGTTAATGAGCGGGCTCGGGAATGCGGAAGGCTCGTCCCGGGCGGCGGCGGCTCCGGTGGCACCCGGCAGGGACGCGGGCACGGGGCAGGCTGCCCAAAAGTTTCCCGGCTCTCCTGCCTCGCTGCGGCTCCTTTTCCCTCCGCCCCCACACCCCCTCTCCCCGCCCTGCCCGTGTCAAAAGTTGTTCTACATCTGTCTTTCCGGGCACCGGGGCTCGCAGGGGGCCGGCTGAGTCACCGGAGCTCGCAGCACCTTCTCGCCTGGGCGGGGGAGATGCTGAAGGCTGCGGGAGAGACGTGGCCAACTGCTCTGGCAGCTGCCATTGCTCAGCACCCCGAGCAGGCAGGGGAAGCAATACTGCTAAAACAACAAGAAGGATCTTCCTGCCATTCGTCAGCC
>VXAY01003531.1:167651-186629 GCA_013399855.1 Oxyruncus cristatus | reverse complement strand
AAACCACCAAAAAAACCCCCCAAAACAAAAAAAAAACCAAAATCCCCCCAAACCAAAAAAGAAACAAAAAACCCAAACCAAACCAAAAAAAAAACCCAAAAAAACAAAAAAACCCCCCAAAAACCCCAACCAACCAAAAAAACCCAAAACCCAAACCCAACCAAACAAAAAAAAAAAAACAAAAAAAAAAAATTAAAAAAAAAAAAAAAACACAAAAAAAACAACCAACCAACCAACCAAAAGCAAACACTCCCCACCCCTCCAAAAAAAAAAAAAAAAACAGTAAAAAAACCAACCTCTTGGGTTCAAAAATCACGGCCCGTTTAAATTTCAGAATAGGAGAACTCTTGTTGCTGTGGTGGTTTTCTTTTCTCCTGACAGGGATTGCAACGCAAACAGCAGTTTTTGTTGCACAGTCCAAACAACTCCGAGTGTTCCTTGTGAGGAGTGATATTATTTTGTGCTGATATTTTCAGGTGAAACTCCTGTCTCATGCTACGTAGCAGAAAATGCCAGCCCCAAACAGAATGCCCCAAAATGCCAGCTTCTTTCCTTTACTATGGAGGAGTAATTTTTTACCGGTATGAAGAGTTTTATGTCCGTATAAAACTGCAGTGGGCACGGCCCCAAGGCTGCCAGAGCTCCAGGAGCGTTTGGACAACGCTCTCAGGGACAGGGGGAGTGTTGGGGTGTCCTGGGCAGGGACAAGGTTGGACTGGGTGAGCCTTGGGGGTCCCTCCCAGCTCGGGATATTCTATGAATGCAGTTTGGGAGAGAGCTCAGCCCTAACCAGACTTTACCAACATGAAGAAGGATTTATGGTTCCCCTGTGGGGTGAATTTATGCCGTTAGACAAATTTCTGCACAAGGAAAGTTGATTTAGGTTTGTATTTTCCTGTGGCATTTCAAGCAAATCCAGTATTTTGTGGACCCAGTATCTGACCAGAGAGCCAACAAACCCAGTGGAAAGACCTGGATGATGGTTTTGGGTGTTGGATGAGGTTGTGATGGGTGTTCTCCTGCAGATAAAGGTCTTAAGAACCTGTAGCTGTGTCGTTGCTGGACCAGGTCAGTGGTGCCATTTCACATCAATGCTTTTTGCTTTGTAGAAGCATAGAATGATTTGGGTTGGGAGGGACCTCAAAGCCCATCCAGTGCCACCCCCTGCCATGGGCAGGGACACCTTCCACCAGCCCAGGCTGCTCCAAGTTTATCCAACCTGGCCTTGGACACTTCCAGGGATCCAGGGGCAGCCACAGCTGCTCTGGGCAACCTGGGCCAGGGCCTCCCCACCCTCCCAGCCAGGAATTCCTTCCCAATATCCCATCTAAACTTAAATTTGAACCCATTCCCCCTTGTCCTGTGCCTCCATCCCTTGGAAATAGTCTCTCTCCCTCTTTCCTGGAGCTCCTTCAGGCCCTGCAAGGTCACAATCAGGTCACCCCAAAGCTTCTCTTCTCCAGCTGAACACTCCCAGCTCTCCCAGCCTTTCCTCCCAGCAGAGCTGCTCCAGCCCTGGGATCCTCTTGGTGCCTCCTCTGGACTCTCTCCAGCAGCTCCATGTGCTCCCTGTGCTGTTCCCAGGGCTGGAGCAGCTCTGCAGGGGGGTCTCCCCTGAGGGGCAGAGGGGCACAATCCCCCCCTGCCTGGCTGAAGGTTCAGTTTAAAGCAACTTCCAGAGGTTCTGGTTCAAAAAAAATTAAAAAANATTTAACAGAATTTGTTGACAGATTTCAACTTGTTTTCATGGAAAATCTTTTCCCTGTTCCTTAACTTGCTTTCTGGCAGAGGTCCCTCACTTGTCAAGGTCTCAACCCCTTTTCTTGCAGGGCACTGCTGGATCTTTAAATTATTTATTTCTCTGGTGAAAATGCAGGAAACATTCAGGCATCTCCTATTTGAAACAGCAGTTCAAAGAAGGAATGAAGCGAGAAATTAGAAAAATAACCTATATCAAAACATCAGCTGTCCTATTTTGGGAGATAATTGGCTGCAGCCAAGTTTCCCTGGCTTAGTTTTCCTCGGTGAGAAAACAAACTAACAAACTACCTTGTCACTGAGGTTTTTCTTTCATGAAATGCTGCTGTTTGCAACATTTGCCACGGACAAATTGACCCAAACGTTTCTCGTGCATGACTTGCTTTGCTAATTCTGCCGCTGGTTTTCGTTGCTGCAGCTGGAGACCAACATGCTTCCAGTTACCATGTAATGAAGGAAAAACGACCCCCAGGGACGCTGTGTTTGAGTGCCAGGGAGTGTGCAGGAAAGGAAAGACCCAGAGCGAATCTTTGGGACCAGAATTCAGTGCACGGGAGAGGGAGAGAAAGTCAGGAAGGGAGCGGGAAGGGGAGGAAGGATTTCATTGCGTGGCTGATTTAGCAAAGCCACTTCTCCTCAGCTGACCTCTGCAGGAATTCCACCTGGGGCTGCGTTTTCCAGCTGGAATAGGGAATATTCCCGACTGGCTGAAGATCACAGGGTGGTTGAGGGTGAGGGAAACACGAGGACCAACTGCTGCCATTGGAGGCTCCGCAGGTGTTTGGAGCTACTTTTGGCCCTCAGCCAGAATAATTCAATGTAAGCAACTCCCACACTTGTGTTCTGAGGATAATCCCCTGGCGTTTGTCCAGCTTTTTCTGGAATTTCAGTGTTTGGATTAAGTCCCCCCCTGTCATCCTACCCCCTTAGTAAATTATGGACCTTTTCTTCACCGGTATCTTCCCGCTTGGGTTGGAATCAGATGGAGAGAGGTGCCAAAAGAAACCAGAGTTCTGTGCTGAGCACTTGCACCTGCTCCCTTTGATCCTGATGGCTGGAGCCTCCTCCCTGTCCAGGTGACACGGAAAGTCAGAAGAGGATCATGGAATCACAGAATGGTTGGGTTGGAAGGGACCTCAAAGCTCATCTCATCCAACCTCTTGCCAGGGACACTTTCCACCAGCCCAGGTTGCTCCAAGCCCCATCCAGCCTGGCCTTGGACACTTCCAGGGATGGAGAAATCCACAACTTCCATGGGATGGAAGGACTGGCTTCTCCTGGTGCTGTCACACAGCCCCACTCCTTCCTTTCTAAGCCTACACAGAGTCCTGAGACAGCACGTCTTGGTTTTGGTCCTTTCCACGTAAGTGCTGAACACCCCTGCAAGGCTTCCGATTTTTTCTCCAAATCCCAAGTTCGACGCAGCCCGCCCCTGGATCACCAGGTGTGGCTGGGTGCCTGTGGGTTCCCGCTCTCCCTTTTCCAGGCTGTCCTAGAAGGTTCCTGCGCCAGACCCGACCTGCGGGTTCCTTTGTGGTGCCGCAGTGACATCAAAGGCAGAGCTCGAAAGTGGCGTGTGCTGGGCGGGGTGGGGAGGGCAGGGGCAGGAAAAAGAGAAGTGTTTCTAGAACTGGTTTCTTAGCTTTTCGCTCTGATGGATGTGAAACTCGTGTCAGCAGCTTGTGTCACACCTCTGATGCAAGTTATGATGTGGTAGATAAAAAAGTGAGGGGGATTTAAGCCAAAGGGTTGGTTCCGGTACTACAGTTTAAGCCTGCAAGATTTTCTTTTCTTGTTTATTCCCACTTTAGCATTTCCTTTAAATGCACCCTGCAATAAATAAAACTGAGCATGCTGGCCTGTGTCCTGCTGGGAACAGCAGCCCAGCCCCTCCATCAAACCAGAACCCTTTTGCAGCATTAATAATTATTTTCTGTGCGAGATTTAATGTCGGACTTCTGAGTTCCTTTGCCTGAGCCCCGGAAAACTTTGGGATGTTTCTACTTGTGAGATAACAGGAATTGGAGCATCTCAAGACCCGTCTCAGAGTCATCACAAGGCATTCTAATGATGTGACCAGTGGCACCATAAATGTTCTTCACAGAAGCCCAGGATGGGTGAGGTTGGAAGGGGTCTGGTCCCTGCTCCAGCGGGGCCATCCCACAGCGCAGGGCTCGGGACGGTGTCCGGATGGGTCTGGAATACCCCCAGTGAGGAGACCATGGGCAATAATGCTCTTCATATTAGCAATAAATCCAAATGCTCTCGTCCTGTTAATGTGGACTTTCCCCACAGCCCATGTAACATGGTAGAAGCCTCTCTTGCTGCTGGGGCTGTGGGAAGGTCCTCTCGAGATTTTGCCGTGCCTTCCCTAGTTAAACTTCCGTGGGAAACTTCAAAAAGCTTGGCTTGAAAGCTTGTAAAGCCACTCAGAATCTGCTCTGTGGAAATGTTGGTCCTACAGTAAAATTTCAGCTGGGTGGAGCCACCTGGACTCAAGGCAGGGGTGGTTTGGTGCCTTTGAAAGGCCAGGAGACCTTGTGCTAGGGAGAGCCAGGGCAGGCCGGTTTCCTCCAGCCCTGGGTGTGTTTTCTGACACCTGATGAGGCTTTTCATCTGATTAAAGGTTCTTCCCTTCCCAGTCCCCCTTCATTGGGGGCACTGCCGGAGCCTCTCTGCCACCACCGTGTTCTGGGGAAGCTGCAGGAGCTTCACCCCACTTCTGCCCCATCAAACTGAGTCAAAGTTGGCCCACAAACCACGAGGGCTGGGGGAGGGACGGGGGGAACGATCACACGAGCGCTGCCCTCACGAAAAGCAGGCTGATAAAGCACTTTGCAGTTCAGTTTGGCCGAAGTGACACACAAAGATAGCCAAATACATCCAGAGAGCGCTTCAGCTGCTCCGGGAATAGCGTCTTCCTCATCCTCACGGATGAAGAATCAGGGAAGAATCATCATGCCAGAAGTCTGGCAGTTCTGGAAACAGAACCTTGAATTTTCTTGATCCTTTGTTGGCTTGAGTTCTGACCTCAGCTATCTACAAAAAAAGATCCCGTGTTTACTTTGAAACTCAAATCTAATCGAGTCAACTTTTTAATCAGAACTTTCCCCTCACGTTGCAGATTATTTTAGAGCCCCAGAGCTGCATTTCTGAGCTACATCTGAGCAATCCAGTTCAAATAGCAAAGCATGTAGAAAATCCAGGGGGGGAAAGGTTTCCCAGTGACTTTTGAGCAGTGGGAGAACTTGAAAATGCAAAGGGCTGTTTGTGGACACTGAGTGGGACTCACTGATCCTTGTGGGTCCCTTCCAGCTCAGGATATTCCAGGATTCTGATACGGGAACAGGAAAAGAACTGGCAAACAATTTGTGATACAGGAGTCATTCAGCCTGTTGGAATTTCAGCTCCAGCGGGAGCAGAGCGTTAGGGATTGCTCCAGCCTGGCTTAGCACCATCTTCATAGGATTTAGGGAATGGTTTGGCTTGGAAGTGACCTTAAAGATCATCTCATTCCAGCCTCCTGAAAGGACAGGGACACCTTCCAGTAGACCGTCACCACCTCCCTGTCCCAGCACAGCCTGGGGATGGCCATGGGCAGGGAGAGCAGGATTAGGGCACACTTCAGTCCCACTCACTGCTCACAGACTCCCTGAGATCCTCCCAGGACCCAGCAAAGCTGGAGATCGCTGTTGGGGGACAGGGAGATGTGAGAAGGCACTTCGCGTCCATTTAAAGTGTTTCTTCTTTTGGTTTTTGTTTCTTCGGTTTTTTGTCTGTTTTCAGAAAACATTTGAAAAATAAGGTTTCATTTTCCTGAGCATCTCATTCTGGAGGCAGTTTTTCCCTCTGTTCTCTCTGGTGTTGATCTGGCAGAAGTTCCAGAAGCATCTGCAGGTTGCGGAGCTCCCAGCACAGGCTCCGACTCTGGGGCAGAGCCTAAACTTTGGCCAGACAGTTATCAAAGCAGGGGCAGAGTGTGTTTTGCTTTTCCCATATCTAACTTCGGGGTGGAATTCCAGGTTTGTTTGCAAATGGAGCAGGGTTTTCTCTAGGATAGCCCAAGTGACCTTGGAAAACAGAATGTGCTTCTTGAGGAGCCTGAGCAGCAAAGTTTGGTGCAGAGGGGGTGAAAATGGGCAGTAGGAGCTGCCCAGAAATGGTGTCAGGAGTCCTGGGTCTGCCACAAGCTCCAGTGCTGCTGGCTGTGAAGACAGGCACAGAATCCCAGAATTCCAGAATCCTTGAGGCTGGAAAAACCCTCCCAGCCCATGGATCCCCCTGTGCCCATCCCCACCTTGTCCCCCAGCCCAGAGCACTGAGTGCCACGGCCAGGCCTTCCTTGGGCACCTCCAGGGCTGGGCACTCCAAACCTCCCTGGGCAGCCCCTGCCAAGGCCTGACCAGCCTTTCCAGGGAGAAATTCCTCCTGAATAGGAAGGTGAGCAGGAGCTCCTGAACCCCTTTGGCTGGGAATGTTTCATCACCTTCCAGGGGCTCCCGGTTCACCCAGTCCTTTGCTCCAGCCTGTGCAGGGGTTCTGCACAGCAAAGGGACAGTGATATCCATATCCACTGTGCCACGGGACACAGGACCACAGAATCATGGAATGGGTTGTGTTGGAAGGGACCTTAAAGCCCATCTAGATCCAAGCCCCTGCCATGGGCAGGGATGCCACTGCCTAGACCAGGTTTCTGAGGGTCCAACCTGGCCCTGAACACTCCCGGGGATGGAGCAGCCACAGCTCCTCTGGCCGAACTCAGCCGCTGCCCGGAGCCGGGGTGGGGGGGAGACGAGCAGCTCGGCTGTGCCTTTGGTGCCTGAGCGTGGCACAACCACTTCCTAAATAACTGCTTTCAGGCGGATTAGTGGAAAGAGGGCGAGCGGGGAGCTGAGGCTCCGCTGCACCCCCGCGCGTCCCGCTTGGCTCACCGGCCCACGGGCTGCGGGAGGGGCACGGGGGCACCCCCGAGCCCCCCCCCGGCGGGCACACGGAGCCCGGGGACCCCTCGCCGAGCAGCGGGACCGTCGCCCTGGCGCTGGGGCGAAGCCGTGGGGCTCGGCAGGGGCATCCTGTTTGCCGACAGACGAGCGGCGGTTGCAGGAGGGTTGCGAGGGCGAGCAAACCGCAGCCCCTGCGCGCCGCTGATAAGAGCCCGGCGCTGCTCTTGCAGCAGTTCCGTCCCCGCCGAGCGCGGGGGGAGGCTTTGCTAAGCCCGGCCCGGGGCTTTCCTGTGCCGCCTCTTTCCAGCTCGGCCGCCTTTTTTTTTTTTTTTTTTTTTTTTTTTTTTTTTTTTTTTTTTTTNGGCCGCCTTTTTTTTTTTTTCTTTTTTTTTTTTTTTTCTTTTATTATTTTTATTTCGGTTGCTGGCGGGTTTCTCGCCCCCCGAGGCCCCTCTCCTGCTCTAGGGAAGGTGTGCTGGAGCCCGGGCCAGCCCGGTGCTGGGGGGGCAAATGAACGCTTGGAAAAGCGCGGACCTGTCGCAGCTCGGCCTTTCAGGAGTTTGCGACTCAGCCCGAGGGCTCCGAGCGAGGTTCGGTTTAAGCCCGGCCCGGTTTTAAGCCAAAGGTTTGACCCCTCTGTGGAGGAGGCCAGAGCTGGGAACGCGAAGTGAAAGGCATTTTTAGGCTCCGAGTTGGGCACAGATCTGTGTTTCAGGCTCGGTGTGGCGCAGACCTGGAGCTCGTTCTGCAGCTGGGCAGGGATGGGGTGACACGACTCGAGTGACACGACTCGAGAGACGCGACTCAAGATGCACCAGAGGGGAGGTTCTGAGAGAAAATGGGTAAAATCCACCGGTGCTATCAGAGCACTCCTTCTCCAGAAAGATATCTCGGGACATGCTTGTTCAGAGCTGCAGGACCCGTGTTCTTATCAGCACTGATTACAGAATACTGATACTTCACTTTTTTTATTATTTGCTAAAAGTTGGGCTGCTGGGAAGGAACTCAATCTTCAGGAAAAAAAATGTGTTGGAAATTCCGGGCTGGAGAAGAGAAGGGTTTGGGGTGACCTAATTGTGGCTTTCTGGCACCTGAAAGAGCTGAAAAGAAAGATGGGGAGAGAATTTTCACGAGGACAGGGAGTGACAGGACAAGGGGAAATGGCTTCAAACTGCCAGAGGGCAGGGAGAGATGGGATATTGGGAAGGAATTCCTGGCTGGGAGGGTGGGGAGGCCCTGGCCCAGGGTGCCCAGAGAAGCTGTGGCTGCCCCTGGATCCCTGGAAGTGTCCAAGGGTAGGTTGGACGGGGCTTGGAGCAACCTGGGCTGGTGGAAGGTGTCCCTGCCCCTGGCAGGGGGTGGAAGTGGATGATCTTTAAGGTCCCTTCCAACCCAAACCAGTCTGGAATTCTGAGATTCGATTCTACTCTCCTGCATAATTTATTGGTAATTAAGGGAATAACAGTGTGGATTCAGTAACCCACCTGCATTGATTTACCTTTTAAAAAGATGGTTTTAGGGAATGAAATCTGCTTTCCTTTTCCTGGCTTTGCTTTCCATGCCACAGAGCACAGAATCATAGACTCATAGAATGGTTTGGGTAGGAAAAGACCTTAAAGATCATCCAGTCCCCAACCTGCCATGGGCAGGGTCACCTTCCACCAGCCCAGGTTGCTCCAAGCGCCGTCCAACCTGGCCTTGGACACTTGAGTGGAGACTTTATAGCCCCTCACAAGGGGCAGAGGAGGGACAGGCACTGACCCCTTCTCAGTGTGAGCAGGACCAGGACCCGGGGAAGGGCTGGAGCTGGGCCAGGGCAGGCTCAGGTTGGATCTCAGCACAAGGTTCTTCCCCCACAGGGTGGTTGGCACTGCCCAGGCTCCCCAGGGCAGTGGGCACGGCCCCAAGGCTGCCAGAGCTCCAGGAGCGTTTGGACAACGCTCTCAGGGACAGGGGGAGTGTTGGGGTGTCCTGGGCAGGGACAGGGTTGGACTGGGTGATCCTTGGGGGTCCCTTCCACTCATATTCTGTATCTGTTGCCAACATGACTTTGCTCCTATTTACCCTTTCCCTTCCATCCGTGGAAGAAGCTGCTCCCTCAGAAAGCCCCCCCAGTCCGTGGCTCGGACCCTCTGGGGCCGTGATTTGCCCTGATTTCATCCCGTCCCTCCCAGCAGGGGGATCGTGGTGCCTTTGCCCCGCCGGGTCCCATCGGCAGTGAAGCCAAAGAAGCACCAGGTTTGCTCCTGTGGGGAGGAGAAAGCCACGTTCACCACTAACCCCACCACAACCATCCCTTTGCTGGTGGCGATAGGAAGGCTGCAGGGAAAGGGGGGGGCTCTGCTGGGCCACAGATAGGCCCAGCTGACCTCAGTTTGTCCATCTCAATTCACATTTATTTCATATCACTTTTAAGTTTGCCAGACCAGCTGAGAAGGGCGGCTGTGCCACCTCTCCCCTCCCCAAACCAGCAGCAGTGCTGGGGCAGGAGGCTGGGTTAGAAAGCTGATTCTGTGGGGGAAAATGTTGGATCTGCCCTCGTGGATGGGCCTTCCCTGGATGGAGCACTTTGGGGTGGTTTATTTAATTTTTTTTTAAGTCTTCTTCCTAGAAATTTTGTCTTTATTTTCTCCTTTAAGTGTTCAAGGCTGGGTTGGACAGGGCTTGGAGAGCGTGGTGCAGTGGAAGGTTCTCTGCCCATGGCAGGGGGGTTGGAGTGAGAAGATCTTTAAGGTCCCTTCCAACCCAAATGATGCTGTGATTCCGTGATCTCCAGTCTCCCGAGGAGGCTTTTCCCCACCCTCCTCCCTCAGAGGCCCCTGCAAAGCTCTGCCTCTCCTGACTCAGCACAAACTCTCCACTCTCCGAGGGGAGGGTTCAGCTTCAGGATTTCGGGTTGGCAAGCCCAGCTCGGAGCTCCCGGTTTAAACTGGAGGGGGGAAACTTCCAGCTTGTGTCCTCCACTCCTGAGCCTCAGCAGAGGACCTGCTCAGTGTGAACCTTGGCCTTCTCTCAGGTGTTAGAACAGCCTGTGTGGTGGTTCACTGGCTATTCCCCACCCTCTAATTTGCAATACCAACGGCCCTCTCCTGATAAGGGTTATTTCCACTCAGGGAGTCACAGGAGCCTTTATTTCTTAGCGGTCAGAAATGGCTCCGTTTCCTCTACAGGCCTGGCTGAGGGATGAGTGTCACTGTTAAACCCCTCTGCAATGGGTTGATGCCCCAGGATATTTTGTTTTCTCAACAGAAATCCATAGAGAAGATGGTTTGGATTAATGATCATCCTGACAGAGCCAGTCCAGAGGGAAGTGTCCAAGGCCAGCTTGGACAGGGCTTGGAGCAACCTGGTGTCCTTGCCCATGGCAGGGAGTGGAATGAGATGAGCTTCAAGGTGCCTTCCAGCCCAAACCATCCTGGGATTCTCTGGGTATTCCGGAGCTTTTTTAAGCAGAGCTAGAGGATGGATTTTAAACAGACCCTGTAATGCAGGTGCCTGAATTCATAGAATTACCAGGACTCAGCCTCTGGTAAAGCTGCTCCTGAGTCAGCCAGGACAGGGGTGGTGTGGCACAGCCTGGCTGTGAGCTGGGGCTCTGGGGTGGACTGGGAGGGGGGCTCTGCCAAGGGATTTTGTGGAACAATCCCTGCTGCTCTCTGGATGTGCCTTACGGAGGCATTGGTGGGGTGATGTGATGGAGGAGGAGAGGGGAGTTTCTCCTCTGCCAGGGAACAGCTTTGTTTGTCTGGAGAAGATGCTGCTGTGAGCTCCCCTTTCCATGTGCCTCCACTCCAGAATGGGATCACACCTCACTTCCAGAAGGACACGGAGGGGCTGGAGCGTGTGCAGGGAAGGGAACGGAGCTGGGGAAGGGTGTGGAGAACATGTGCTGGGAGGAGCAGCTGAGGGAGCTGGGGGGGGTTATCTGGAGCAGAGGAGGCTCAGGGGGGACCTCATTGCTCTCTGCAACTCCCTGACAGGAGGGGGCAGGGAGGGGGGGTCGGGCTCTGCTGCCATGTCCCAAGGGAAAGGAGGAGAGGGAATGGCCTCAAACTGCCCCAGGGCAGGGTCAGGGCAGAGATCAGAAACAGCTTCTCCCTGCAGGAGTGGTCAGGCCTTGGGATAAGTGTCCCAGGGAGGTGGTGCAGTCCCTGTGTCTGGGAGTGTCCCAGAGGTGTCTGGATGTGGCCCTTGGGGACACGGATTAGGGGTGATTGTGGTGGTGCTGGGAATGGTGGGACTGGATGATCCTGCAGGTCTCTTCCAACCTGGATGATCCTGGGATTTTGTGATGGACAGTCAAATGTTTGCAGACAGAAAAAAGGCCCAAAAGATGTGAAGACAGGCAGCTGTGAAACTAAACCTTTTTGCTGATAGTTAAAAAGAAACCAATAAAAAAATACCTCTGACCTCTGTGAACAGTTTCCCCACCCTGCTGAATCATCCATCTCTTCTTATCTGTGTGAAATAACTTCTTCCCAAATGCAAATGGTCAGTTTGCCATAAGAACAGCAAATAGCTGTGTGAGGATCACACTGGAGAAACTTTGGGAGGATCAGAAATACCAACAGGACTCTTCTCCTCATGAGCTGCTCCTGCCTTTCCAGCTCTTCAGATCCTGCATTTTGAGCAGAGCGAGCAAGAGGGTGTCCCACAAGTTTCCTCGAAGAGAGTTTGGTCTTTTCTGTGGGTACGTGACTTGGTGAGCTTCAGAAAAAGAGTCAGCTCTGGGATTTGCAGGTTTATTCTGCCAGGAGACTGTTTTCTATTGTTCTGCCTCTCTGATGCCACAGCTTCTTAGTCAGAGCAAAAACTGGCATTATCACGGAATCAGAGGATGGTTTGGGGTTGGGAGGGGCCTCAAAGCCCATCCAGGGCCACCCCTGCCATGGGCAGGGACACCTTCCACCAGCCCAGGTTGCTCCAAGCCCCGTCCAACCTGGCCTTGGACACTTCCAGGGATCCAGGGGCAGCCACAGCTTCTCTGGGCAACCTGGGCCAGGGCCTCCCCACCCTCCCAGCCAGGAATTCCTTCCCAATATCCCACCTAACCCTACCCTCTGACAGTTTGAAGCCATTCCCCCTTGTCCTGTCCCTTCAGGCCCTTGGAAATAGTCTCTCTCCATCTTTCTTGTCAGCTGCTTTCAGTTCTGGAAGATACTGGAGCAAATTTTTAACAGATCTTTTGTATATTTTTTAATAAAATACTCACAAAGTAGTCACAAAAGTACTCACAAAAAACCCAGCAACAAACAAACCAAAAAACCCAAACCAAACCAAACAAACAAAAACCCAAACAACCTTTCTGCTACAAAATCCCAAACCTCTGGTAGGAAACAAGGAGGGGGTTACAGGCTCAACGTTGTTTAGTTAAGTAGTGTGAAAAAAAAAAAAAGCCCCAAATCAGGATTTGGGCCCAGCCCCTTTAATCCAGCAGCACCTGCTGAATTAAATCCAATAACCATCATTTTAACCCACTTTCACTGTGAGGACACACAAAGGGGAGTGTGGGCTGCACGACTCGTGTTACAGCCCAGCTGTTCCCAACGATCCTTAGGTTTCCTCAGGAAAATGGGACCACGGGATCATTTCTGTGGCTTTCCAGGGAGCTGATGTAAAAGCTGGTGGGGTATGGGGGGGCAGAAACTGTAAAGGGCCGAAGAGGAAGAGCTGGTTTAGAAGGTGAGAAGAATATTTTGATTTACTACGTCTTGGTGGTGGGTGTCAGCACGAGGGTTTAAATGTCTTGTAGGATTTATTCACTGGGTGTCATTCCTAATCCCAGCACCTGAAGGGAGCTACAAGAAAGATGGAGAGACGTTATTTCCAAGGGCCTGGAGTGACAGGACAAGGGGGAATGGATTCAAATTGAAACAGAGTAGGGTTAGATGGGATATTGGGAAGGAATTCCTGGCTGGGAGGGTGGGGAGGCCCTGGCACAGGGTGCCCAGAGAAGCTGTGGCTGCCCCTGGATCCCTGGAAGTGTCCAAGGCCAGGTTGGACGGGGCTTGGAGCAACCTGGGCTGGTGGAAGGTGTCCCTGCCCATGGCAGGGGGTGGCACTGGATGATCTTTGAGGTCCCTTCCAACCCAAACCATTGTGGGACTCCATGAACGAGGCCACAGCCGACTGTGGTAGAAGGTTGTGGTGCACCCTGAAGTGATAACCAACATTTGGCCAACTCAGGGGCACGATTTCACGTTCCCAGGTGTTCCCAGGGGGGTCAGGAACCCGTTTTCCGCTCACTTTTGACGGAGTTTTGGTGCCGAGCTCGCTCCACGTCCTTCCTGGAGCCAGCTCTGGGAGAGAGTCTCTGCTCCAGGAGGATCCCGCGGCGCTGAGAGCCCACCCAGCGCCCGGGGAAGTGCCGGGGAAGGCAAACCAGGAGGTGGTTTTAGGAGAAAACTCCCGTCAGGTCCCAGCTGGGAACAAGGGCGGCTCTGCCCGCTCCGGGTTTCAGCAGGGCTGGAAGGGGGTTGTGCAGCCTCTGGTTACGAAAAGCAAGACCCTCCTGACATGGCAGCACAACCACGGCAGGTCCAGCCCGAAATCCGTCTGGTCCCACGTCTTCTCCCTGAGGAAGGGACCCTGCAGGTCCTTAAGGAAAACGTACAAGGAGCCTGGCGAGGATTATGTGCTTCCCCTGATGTGCAGAAGGGCTTTCTCCGCCACAAAGTTTCAAGAATGCTGAACTTTCTGACACATTTTAACCTAAATTATGCAATTTGTGGAAAATACAGACACCCCCCCCCAATAGGTGGTGCTCTATACGGGTAGATTATATGGAATATATGTATAATAACACATATGATATCAGCTCTATCAGTCCTCCATCATTTTCTTTAACGGTTTTATTCCTCAAATAAATTGAAGAAGGCTTGGATGGATGTGTCCTCTTTGGAAACACAGAGACAGAATGGGGGTTTTATGTAGCGTGATGAAAAAAAAAGGAATTTTTCCAATGGAAAAAAAAAAAGGGGGAATTTATTTAGTGGAAAAGCCTCCTTTTTGGAGGCTGCTTGGAAATGGCAGTGGCATAAGAAATGGAGTTTTTAAGGATCCTGAAGTCCCTCTAGCTTTGAATAAGCATGGGAATGATTGCAAAGAATGTACTGATTACACCCCGTCAGTGTTTTCATTATCTTTCTTTGATGAAGTGTTCTCTTAGAAAGAGAAATGGCAAGTCAGAGGCTTGCAGGGAGTGTTCTTTTAATGTTCTGGGGAAGCCTAAATAACCACTTGTCTTCCACTTAATCCCTTCCTCACACACACACACACATACACTGAATTCAACAACGGGAGGTTTCCAGCTTTTCTCTTTATTACCTTTTTTTTTGGCCTCAGACTTTACAGGGAAGAAGTTTAGAACAGTCCCAGGGCCAGTCGGTTTTAATCAGCCTGTAACCCTCACAGTCCGGGAAATTCAGCAAACTGGCAGCAGGGGGAGAGGGGGAAAAAAAAAAAAAAAAGAAAAAACAGAGGCAAATGGGAAAAATAAATAAAAATAAAAAATGAAGAACTTCTTCGGCGTGTTGCAGGCAGCAGAGAGGGGAGAAAGCTGGAAGGGGAAAGTAGAACTTTTTAAGGCTAGTAGTCGTTTTTTAGGTTGGCGTTGAGAGTGCCCAGATGTTCTGTTTCAACGTGTTGTGGATGTCTGGGGAGACTTCTCTCTATTTTTGACCCCAAAAACCAGTCTGTTCTGCAGTGAAAGGGGACACCCAGTTGAGACCACTGGAAGGTGTGTTTAAAAATAACCCAATCTACTGATGGCACTGAAGGGGAGGAGGGAAAGTTTCAAAGAAATACGCTGTCAAAACGTGCCAATTAAACTGCTTTTGCCAGAGCAGAGAAGCAAATGGATCCTGGAACGGGTTATCCTTGGGTTTTTTAGTAGAGGCACCATTTGGGTCAGTGATTCCCATCGCTGAGCAGCTGGGAGCTTTAAAACTGATAATTTTAATTGATAAGTGATCGTCTGGCCAGGGCTGGGGCAGCGTGACAGCACCCAACCTGTGTAAAACCCAGAAAAGATGGCTGGAATTCGTTTGTGCTCAGAGCTTGGAGACAAACGTTCGCCTGAACTTCAGAAGTCAGTCCAGCAAGGACCAAAGGGAGCAACAAAACCACTTGGCTGAGAAATGTGCTCCTTTAAATATTTTATTTGTTGTAAAGCCTCGTGGTAAACACCCTTTACATTTATTTCACAGGCCAGTGCTTAAGGAGAGGGAATATTCGTGTCTTCCGTACCTTGGTTTTCCTGCAGGGGCAGAAGGTGCAGCTGCCAGATATGGAAAAGGACTTCACAGCCCAAGGTTTCTGCACAGGCTGGGGGGGAACAGCCCCTTGTTGGTGTGGGAGAAGAGGTGCAAGGGGCTGTCTGGAAAATCGTGGAATTATGGAATGGTTTGAGTTGGGAGGGACCTGAAAGATCATCCAGTGCCACCCCCTGCCATGGGCAGGGACACCTTCCACCAGCCCAGGTTGCTCCAACCTGGCCTTGGACACTTCCAGGGATCCAGGGACAGCCACAGCTTCTCTGGGCAACCTGGGCCAGGGCCTCCCCACCCTCCCAGCCAGGAATTCCCTCCCAATATCCCATCTAACCCTACTCTCTGTCAGGCTGAATCCATTCCCCCTGGTCCTATCACTCCAGGCCCTTGGAAATAGTCTCTCTCCATCTTTCTTGCCTTTTTCTTCAGGTTCTTCAGGCACAAATGGTCCCAGGCTTTCTCCTGGCCCACCCAGGCTGTGTTGGTCCGTAGCCCAGGGTCAGGTCCTGCTGGGGACAGCAGTTTTTCGGGCAGGGATGTGCAGGTGTTTCCTCACTGGTACCTCTGTCCCAGTGTCCCTCCCTGGAGTTTCTGACTGGCCCAAAAGGCCCTGCCCCAAATGGCTGCACACACAGGGAGGTGGAATGACAGGACTTGCTTTGACTTTCCACAACAAACTTTGCTTGGAAACTTTATGGAAATAAATTGGACCCTTGTCATAGAATCACAGAATATCCTGAGCTGGGAGGGACCCCCCAGGATCACCCAGTGCCCCCCATGGCCCTGCCCAGGACACCCCAACACTCCCCCTGGCCCTGAGAGCGTTGTCCAAACACTCCTGGAGCTCTGGCAGCCTTGGGGCCGTGCCCACTGCCCTGGGGAGCCTGGGCAGTGCCAACCACCCTGTGGGGGAAGAACCTTGTGCTGAGATCCAACCTGAGCCTGCCCTGGCCCAGCTCCAGCCCTTCCCTGGGCCCTGGCCCTGCTCCCCCAGAGCAGAGGTCGGAGCTGCCCCTCGGGAGGAGCTGCAGGCTGGGATGAGGTCCAGCCTAAGTGGGATGGGGTTAAGGATGCTGTACTGTTGATCCCTCCCATGGATCAAGTTTCCATTTAAGTCTCCTCTGCATTCTTTAGGGTGAACAGTAAAGCCACCATTAATTGCCTGTTATTCAATGCACACACGACCAGCTTTCCCTCGGAGGGCCGGGATCTGCCTTTCCATTACCATCAGGGGATGGAGCGGTTTTTTTCTCTACTCGTCTGTTTGATGTCCTATAACAGTGAAATTTCATCTTTCCCTCTAACCCTGGCCTGTTCCAAACCATTAATTAAGGTGCCCCAATCACCGGAGCCTGTTCATTTGTTTAACAGCACGTGCTGTTTGCAGAACACACTAATTATGTTCTTGCTCTGTCAAGAACAAGTCCTGGAATAGGAGGGAGGCTCTGCTGGGTCTCCAAGGGGATGTTCAGGACGAGGTGGAGCCCAGGAGGAGCAGGGACTGCGAGGCGCTGCTGGCTTGTGGCAGCTGCAGCTGCCAAGGTGTGGCAGGAGCTGTAGGAGAGATGTGGGGGAGGTGGATGCAGGAAGAGGGTGAGAAAGAGCCAACAATCCACTTCTCTTTATGCAAGGACAGTCCTTCCTTTTCACCAGAATGCTTTGGAGGTGAGAGCTGAAGAGTCTGTCGTAAAATCAGAGAATCAGAGTGGTTTGGGTTTGAAGGGATCTCAAAGCCCATCCAGTCCCACCCCCTGCCGTGGGCAGGGACACCTTCCACCAGCCCAGGTTGCTCCAAGCCCCGTCCAACCTGGCCTTGGACACTTCCAGGGATGGGGAGTCCACAACCTCCCCGGGAAACCTGCTCCACTTCTTTTCACCCAATAAAAAACAAAAGGAGAGCTTGGCCTTGAACGAGACTTTTGACTGGATCCCAGCCCTTCCCTCCTATTTTCGGTGGCACGGAGCATTACCAGGATCCTGGTGCTGTGGGCAGAGCAGCACTGCAGGGGATGACACAGCATGTGTCCCCCGCTCTGGGGGCCGGGGCTGCAGACTCGTGCACAAAACCTGGAAAACACTTCTTTGCAAAGCCTGACTCAAGGGCTGGATGCCTCCTGCCCCGTCAGGAATTAAGTGTTCAGCTCAGTGTTTCACACTCGTGTTTCCGTTTGGTTTTCCAGCGAGCAGCCGAGGTGCAGGCAGCAGTCTGCACATGTGGGGTTAGCCAGAAAAAAGAACAGAATACAAAAAAAATCATCGGTAATTATCAAGAAGCTTCGGTTGCGCTGTTTTTAAAGGCCCAGAGTGGACGTTTTCCTCTTGGCCTCGTCATGTTTTCACAGGCACTTGGAAACCCAGCACTGGTGTCATGTGCACCGATCCAAGCTCGCCTGCTGCCAAGGCAGGAGAGTTTCCTGCTCTGCCTTCTTGATCACTTTGTCCTCTATAGTTTTAAATGACTCAAGCCCTGATGTTTCCTACCACTGCCCTGGGGACACAGGGAGGGCATCAGGACCAGCACCAGCTGCCTGGTGAGGGAGGGGATTGTCCTGCTCTGCTCTGTGCTGGGGCAGCCTCACCTCGAGTCCTGGGGGGGGTTTGGGCACCACAACATAACAAGGATGTAAAGCTGTTGGAGAGCATCCAGGGGGTGGGGAAGGGTCTGGAGGGGCCATGAGGAGCAGCTGAGGGCACTGGGCTGGTCCAGCTGGAGCAGAGGAGCCCCAGGGCAGAGCTCAGCGGGGGCTGCAGCTCCTCCCGAGGGGCAGCTCCGACCTCTGCTCTGGGGGAGCAGGGCCAGGGCCCAGGGAAGGGCTGGAGCTGGGCCAGGGCAGGCTCAGGTTGGATCTCAGCACAAGGTTCTTCCCCCACAGGGTGGTTGGCACTGCCCAGGCTCCCCAGGGCAGTGGGCACGGCCCCAAGGCTGCCAGAGCTCCAGGAGCGTTTGGACAACGCTCTCAGGGCCAGGGGGAGTGTTGGGGTGTCCTGGGCAGGGGCAGGGCTTGCACTGGGTGATCCTGGGGGGTCCCTCCCAGCTCAGGATATTCCAGGATTCTGTGGTTTGCAGTCTAAATGGACGACATGGTAACAACATTTTCCACTTACTCAGCTTCATTTCTTTCCCCTGGGTTTCATCCCATAATGCCTATTCCAGGCAGAGCCGACGCTGTTGGAGCAGAGGGAAGCAGCCAGAGGAGCTGGCAGGGCTGGGGTCAGCCCCAGCGCCGAGGGGATGGAAAGTGGGACAGCTTTCCCCACACAGGTGCATTCCTGGGCTGTGAGGATCATTCCCAGGCTGCTCCTGCCTACCGGGTGTTGGAGAGGCAGCAAAAGCCAAACCCCTCCGTCACCCTCTCCGACAGCATCCTAAGAAAACATGGAGCAAAGCCAGGGCTTTCCCTACCACAGTCTTGTTTCCTCTCCTTCCAGCAGCTTCTTTTGCTGTAGTCAGGCAAAGGGAAGCAATTTCAGACCCGTGGTGTGCATCGACCTCCTGGTTTTAATTGCCTTCCTGCCGTGAAGGGGCTTCTCGTTCCTCCCCGTTTCCCTCACAGCATCCCCCTGTCCTCCCGAGAACATCTCGTAATCCCTTCCCTCAGCTCGGCATTCTGCTCAGGAGATTTAAAAAAAGCCTAATTTGGGTCATTTGGACAGGTTTCTAAAATATTTCAGTTCTGGGAGGGGAAAGGAAAGGGTTTTTCTTCATTCATTTTTAAACTTGGGAGACTTCTGCTGTAAGGAAAAGGAAAAGGAATAAAGAAAAAGAAAAAGGAAAAGGGAAAAAGAAATGAAAAAGAAAAAGAAATAGAGAAAGAAAAAGAGACAAACAAATGAAAGAGAAAAAGAAAAAGGAAAAGGGAAAAAGAAATGAAAAAGAAAAAGAAATAGAGAAAGAAAAAGAGAAAAATAAATGAAAGAGAAAAAGAAAAAGGAAAAGAAAAAGAAATGAAAAAGAAAAAGGAAAAGAGAAAAAGAAATGAAAAAAAATAGAAGGAGAAAAAAGAAAT